>PVJO010008616.1:0-74275 GCA_004026905.1 Hystrix cristata | reverse complement strand
TGACTTGGATTTTATTAGACTAAGTAGGAAAAACATAACTTTTAATTCAGAGCTCATTGGTAAGCAGAGAAAGACAACCGTCCTTTTTTCTCCCTCTTCTGACAGGTAGTAATAGTTCATAATCTTCCCGTTCACTGAGGCAAGGCTGTGACTAAGCGCTTCCCTCGCTGCCCTGACGTCTCAGCTCTGAACAAGGGCAGAGCTCTATGAATGTCTCAACTTCACAGAAGGATTTTGGCTGGAACTACCCTTCTGCCCCGGGCCCAGGCCCTGTCTCCTGACTCCACTCCATCACTAAAACCCAGCATCACAGTCATGGCGATTGACAGATTTCTTCAAGGTGATGGTAGTGCCAGAGACAGACTACCGCTCTCCTTGTTAGCTCGGTTTTCAGTTTGGGTACCTAGATTTCCCCTACTTTTTGCAGGCTCACACTTTAGTTTTCTTCTTCTATTTAGATCTCTTATTAGGGGACTTTTTTATGGATGTCTACCGTATCGTGTTCTTGGCAACAGAAGTTCCAGTCATCTCATTATAAGAGTAAAAAACATTCCCAGTAGGGTGCCTGTAGAATTTCCCCTGTGCCTATTGGTCACGTGCTCGCATAAGTCTATCAGTGGCAAGAACAGTGAGGTTTCCAAAACTGAGTTAAGACTTCGTAGGTTTTACCTCGGGAATACACCAGGGCGGGGAAGGAAGGGCAATTAAACAAAACTGGGGAATAAGAAAGAAATAGCTGTTGGAGAGACAAAGCAGCATGTTTGCAACACGGATAATTTAGGGAAGAGTGGGTAGATTAGTCTGTTTACAGCAGTGTCCTTGATCTAGGGAGAAACAGGACTGAGGACTGGAAAGGTTTTTCAGAGGTGAACTGTAGGAGTACCGCAAATGGCTAGTTAATGAGTTCATATTTTATCCTACGTGTAAAGTTTTAACATGAGGATTTTTGAGACCAAAGATGACAATAAATATGGTACATGAGGACTGTTATTTTGACAATGGTGTCAAGCAGGACTTAGAGGAGGAAGGGCTTCTGCATTAATTTAGGCATGAAAAGATAATGACCTGAGCCATGCTGTATCACAAGAGGAATTCAAAGGAAAGGAGGCACATCGTGAAAAAAGGAAAAGTGGAACCTGGTGATTACATTTGGTATAGGATGAATTTTTTTCTAAAAACACAAGGATTTGGTATACTTAAATATTTATACATGATGGTGTGCCAAGGACCCGAGAATTTCAGGTCAGATCATCAGGTTGCATTTCCAGCTCTCCCATTTCCTAGGTAGCAGCTTGGGCAAAAATCACTTAGCATCTTTGAACTTCGCTTCCCTCACTTGCAAAATGGAGATGATTATATATCTATTACCTGTCATAAAATGTTGTGAGGATTAAATGAAGTAGAGTTTTTTAAATGTAACTAAAAATTTTAATAAAACTTTATTAGAGTTTATTAAGGCATCTCAAGGATTCAGTCAGGATATTGCAAAAGAAACTAGTCCATATAACTCTTTCCCTTAAGTCTGTCATAGTTCATTGTCAGAAGGTGTTGTTGAGAAAAGAGACATATAATTTTTCATGTCTTGAGAAAGATATGAAGAGCAAAGCGTGATGGATTGATCAGGGCTGGAAAGTGCAGAGTTCTGTGTTTCTCATCTAGGTCACAGAGTATGACCAGCGAGTGAAGTCGTGTCCAGGCTGAGGAGATTAAACTTTTACAGCAAATTTAGATATTATATGCTAAGAAAAAGTTGCACCAAAAAAATTGAAAAAGTTCAGACCAGAAACATCAACACTGGGTTTTGCATGACCAAAAAATAAACTTTCTTTCTCCCACTCCCCCACTTTACTAAGGTGGAAATAACAAACTTACATATGGTACTTATGGGGTGCACTGTGATGTTTTCATACATGTTTATTGTTAACTCGATCTAACTGATTAAATTAATTAACATATCCATTCTGTCACGTACTTTCTTAAATTCTACTCTCTTTTAAAAATTTCAAGCATAAAACATTATTTTTAGCTCTAGGCATTACTGCACTACACTGTGCAACAGATCTCTGAGACTTATTCATCTCACATAACTGAAATTTTGTGCCTTTCAACTAATACCTCTCTGATTCCCCCTCTCTCCAGCTCCTAGCAACCACAGTTCTGTTCTTTATTTTCTGAGTTTGAAGGATTTTGTTTTTGTTCGTTTTGAAATGCTGTTTCACTATGTTGACCAAGCTGATCTCAAACTCCTGTGTTCACATGAACCTTCTACCTTAGCTTCTTGAATAGCTAGAATAGTGAACAAGCAATCATTGCACCAAGCTTGACTGTTTTAGACTCCTTATAGGAGCGATATCATATATTTGGATTTTTGTGACTGGCTTATGCACTTAGCATAATACCGTCTAAGTTCATCCATGTTATTCCACATTGTAGAATTTTCTTCTTTTATGGTGGAATGATATTTTATTATATGTATATGTCACATTTTCTTTATCTATTCATCTGTTGACAGACACTTTGGTTGATTCCATATCTCGGTTATTGTGACCAATGTTCTAATGAATATGGAAGAACAGAATTGTCTTCAAGATACTGATTTCAATTTCTTTGGATAAATACTCAGAAGTGAGATTGCTGGGTCATATGGTACTTCTATTGCTAGTTTTTTGAGACACCTCTCTATACAATTCTCCCTAATGGCTCTAACGATTTACATCCCCACTAACCGAGTGCCTCAAGAGTTCCCTTTTCTCATCCTTGCCAGTATTTATCTTTTCGTTTATAATCTCAATCCTAACAGATACGAGGTGATGGCTCATTGCAGTTTTTTTGATTTGCATTTCCCTAATGACTACTAATGGTGAGCATTTTAAGGCATATTTATAAAATAGAATCTTAGACTTGATGAAAATGAATGTGATAGAATTACATGAGTTAACATAAACATATCTCAAAAAATTAATTGAAAAATCAAGTTTTAAAAAAGGAATTAAGTTGGTTATATGATGTACCAATTCCGCACAATGAATTTAAACATTATGTACTATGAACATGTACCAATAAAAATTAAAAATGAAATAAAAAGCATTACAAAAAGTAGTTATATACAATATGAAATCATTTATGTAAACTTTACCAACATAAAAACAATACTCATATTATTGAATAGTATGAAATTACTCATGTAAGTTTTTTGGGGGGTTTTTTGTTTTGTTTTTTTTTTTTTTGGTGCCAGAGATCGAAATCAGGGGTAAGTTTAACAATATTAAAAATACCCATATTATTTTCACTATTTTTTAGTGAAATGCAAAGTCAGTTTCTGCTGCTATGACAAAATATCTGAGACTGGGAAATTTATAAAGAACAAAACTTTATTTCTCACATTTCTAGAGGCTGAAAAGTCCAAGATCAAGGTACCGATATATTTAGTATCTGGTGAGGGCTGCTCTCTGCTTCCAAGACGTGTATCTTCACACGGTGGAAGGGGAGAAAAAGGGACTAATTCTATGTCAGAAGAAATGGGCGAGCAGAAGGGCCTCGCTAGTTCCCATCGACCCTCTAATAAGGGCACTGAACTCATTTGTGAGGTGGAACTCTTGTGACCTAAGCACCTCCTAGAGGTTCACCTCTAATATCATCGCTTTGTGGATTAGGTTACAAAATAAGTTTGGGGAGACATGCACATCCAAACTATAGCACATGGGAGAGTGCATTTAGAACAATTTACAGTGGGGATTCGGAGGAAGAGAAATGTGTTCGAGGTGATAGACACGGGGCGTTACAACTGTGCTTTGTGTCTTAAACTGGGTGGTAAGAATACGGGTATTGTTAAATTATTATATTTTTTATGTGTGATACATTCCTGACAAAATCTAAGAAGGAAGGAAACGCATCTTTTTTCTCTAAGTGGACACTATCATGTCTGGAAATGAAGACTACAGTTGTATAAACTTAGGCTATCGTTCTGAGGTGGGCAGTGAGTAGTTATGTAGGTGCTCACCAAGGAAAACAGAGCGGAAAGATGAAAAGAACTTCGTTCCTTGCCTCTGTGGTAAAGCCACGGAAACAACACACACTGCAGCGCCTACCTCTGGATTTCCCATTCTGTCGCACGACAACATTCTTAGGTTAAACAAACCGAACTGATATTTGTTGTTGCTTCTCACCAAAAGCACGCCAACTATTACCATTCACAGAAGTCCTCTTCTTTAAATCTTCCCTTTCCCTAAAAACAAGGTTTCCATTCATACTGCTATCAAAATGATAAACATTCTTTATAAGTATTCTTTATATCCTTATTCTGAGTTCAAATTCTACTTCTGTCATAAGCCTTTATGTCACCAAGAAGTTCTCAAAGATGTCTCCCTGATCCAAATAACTTTATCACTAGCTATACAGGACTGTCTAGGGCTGCTTGGTGAGTATGTATTTTAAATTCTTATAATCAAGCTACTTTAGAAACACAATCTCTGGAATCTTAAGCTGTGATTTTTGTTCACTGAACAACAGCATTTCTTTTAATGGGAAAAATCTCTTTAATTATGTACATATACATCATTTAGCAATAAAAATTAGTAGTTAATCAACCAACCTAAGCTTCATGCTATTAAAGCAGCCGAGGACCAACAGATAAAAGGACCAAAAGCACAAAAGTGTTTTCCAGCTCAGTAGTAACAACAGCTAATAGTTATGAGCCTCTACCATGTGCCTGGTACATAACTAGATGTTTTATGTACAATATCTCACTTACCCCTCATGATAATTAGCTCAGATATATTATTCATTTTCTACACATATAGAGTTTAAATAATAATGTCACAGAACTAGAAAGAGGGTGGGCCGAGTCAATACCAGGTCTTCAAGCCTTTCAGCACGTGATTTACCACTCAACAATGTATTGGCTCACTGAATTCTGGGTTCGTCAGTCATCGTAACAGTGGAATAAAATGACAGGCAAAATGTGCATGTGTCTACTACTGTGGTACTCAGGCTGGTGCATTCCAAACATACCACTCACCTCTTCAGAGATCACGATGTAGGAACAGCACTTGTATCTTATAGTGGTCACTCAGCCATGATGCTTTGATTTTTTGTTTTTATTGGTCCCATCATGTAATGCAAACAGTCTTAGTGCAAAATAGTGCTGTCTGAAACATGTCATAAAGAAACAAGATCAGATGGGGCCACCGATGCTGAAGATAGCCTCACAGAATTATACGAACATGACAGCCACACAGCAATAGTACAATTCCGCGGCATGTAGAAGAACCACATTCAGCAGGATTTCAAAGATGCTTCGGTCTTACACCTCGGTCTTAGGTAGAAAACCTAAAGGGGTCGTGCGTGCAGCGCTGATCATTGAAGCGTATCACTCGTACCCACCGCTGGGAAGACATTAACATGCATCATACTCAGTAGCCGAGTCATACATGTCAACGTCATGGGTGTTTGACCTAAAACTCAGTGTGCCTTTCATTCCAGTCATGGAACAGTGGACATGCTTTTCTCCCTCAGGCAGCAACAGGAGTGCAGAGAACAGCACTCTGATTTATAGCTTGTATTTATGGACTTGACCAAGATATCTTACAAATGGGTTAGTATGTGAGAAATCTCACAGAACGACACCTATCCATACAATTTTAAAAGCACAATACTAATCCATGTATTTAACTAATGTAGAAATTCTTGATTTTTTTAAAGCAGTGTGCTTTCTTGGGACTTCACTGTTACATTAAATAGACATAAGAGTAGGTTTCATTTCCATTACTTGCATAACAAAAGAGCTGGACGTAATTAGTCTGGCTATTTTATGTGACAGTGATTGTGGGCATGTAGTTTATAATTGAAATGATTGTGCAGGGTTAACAAGGCTGTCAACATATACTTACTTCATTTGGAATGCAGCCCATACACTGCACTTACCATTAATTCAATGACTGTTTAGGGGGAACTTACTAAATAGAGTGCCAAAGAAAATCACAATTACCTGTTATTTTAGGATTTTGTGTTTCAGAACAATGGCCTGGGAATGAATGATGTTTTGGTAAAATCCAATACTGATTCTGAACCATAAAATGTTAGGAGAAAATGCGTTTGTATCATTTCTTTACAATTCACTTGTGAATTTTTGCTGCCATTATTCCTTCATCTACTCATTAAACAAGCTTTCTTTCTTTCTTATTTTGTTTTAGCATTTCCTATGTGCGTGCTTACATACTGGAAATACAAAGATAAGTAAGACAATCTTTATCCTTCAAGGCTTCACAGTCTGGCAGTAAAGAAAAACTTGTAAACATAAAATTATACAACAGAAAAGTGCAAATGTAGAGTCATGCTTGAAATATTTTGGAGCCTTGTGGTAGTTCACTCAGCCTGTCCTGCAGAGGAGACCAGAAGAAAGGAGGAGAGTGAGCAGTCAGTGAAAGCTTGGTAGAAGTAGTAGCATGGGCAGAGGCCTTAAGAATAGGGACAATAACTTCACAACTCTAAGGCAATGAGCATGAAGATCAGGGTGGAAATGAGAAGTAGAATATCTCTTGCCAGAAATAACAATAGAATAACATAACACACAAAAAAAATGAACAATAAATCTCCAGCACTTAGCAGAGGGAATCTGACATACAATAAGCTCTCATGGTGCATTATTTACATCAGTTAGGCCTTCAATTCTAGTTGTAATGGGAAAAAGAAATAATGCACTGAACTGGAGCAATGACAGAAGCAAAATCAAGGGTGAATGTGAGATATTTTTGATAAATTTGAGATAGCTGGAGACTATATCAAGTAAAACTGGCAGGAGTTGGTGGCATCTGGATTGGGAGATGTGGAGCTCAGGATCACCCCAGCGCCTCCAAATGAGTTGAATGGCTGGGCAGCTGTGTCCTTAAAATAGAAAACAAACAAGGAAGATTTCAAAAGTCACAATGATTAAGTCCATTTTGGACAGGAGGGGTTTGGGGGTATTTTAAAATGTGTATGTCCCGCAGGTGTGTGAGTATGCAGGTGCGCTCTCTCTAAAGTTTTGACCCTGATGCACTGATCTGGGAGTCGTCAGCCTACAGAACACGGGCATGGATAAAATCAGTTGGAAAGTATTGTACAACAAGAGGACCATTGTGCTGAGCATTGCTAAAGAACTCTAAGGAAAATCAACATTCAAGGAAGAAGAGGAGGCAGATAGGCCCTTAAGGAAGTCAGCGAAAGAATAATCATAAAAATAGGAATTTTCAGAATTTGAAGTCCAAGAGGAGAATATCTTTACAGTACAGATGATGCACCACTTAAAAGCAGCATGTATATAGTATTTAGTCTGGTAAGTCCTATATAGATGCACTGGATTTAGCAGTCAAGTCATCTCTGATGCTTGGAGTTGGCAGTGAGAGTAGAAGGCAGACTATTTGTTACATGATGATTGAGAGAGTGGCCAAGGAGATAAAATGGCCAGATTACATCACATTACATCCCCCATCCACACTTGTCCAGATAACAAAAACAAAATGGAAAGATAAGAGCTAAATGCTGCAGTGCTTTAGGCACGCAACTTTGGTGAAGAAACATCCACTGTGAAGTCAGTGGAGATTTACTGGGCTTGCAAATAAAAATGATTATAACTCCCAAAAGAATTTTCTAAGACCAGCTCTGCGAAACAAAGTGTGCTATTGGATGTCCGATTAAATGGAAAAAAGTTTCCCCACAGGCAACCTTGGGGCAGGTAACATTTGCTCTCAGCCATAAGAATTGGCAGTGAAACCAAGATACATCATGTATAGGTACAGAATTAATGTAATGAATGTGACCATTGTATGTAGAATGTACCAATACATGTTCTTGGTTTAAAATAAAATTAAAAAAAAAAAAAAGAATTGGCAGTGAAGGTGCGGGCTACACGGAGCACACAGCTCGGGTCATGTCCTAACACACCACTTGGCTATATGAAAAACATCAAATATATAAATCAGCTTCCAAAAGGAATTCAGTAAAACAGGCAGTATATGGACAGGAAATCTGTGGGGTAGCTTTGTGACTCTAGCACTGATTTGTCCACTAACAGCTCAATTTATTCATAATTCATTAAAAGATAACACTTAAAGTTAATTAGAAGCAGTACTTCAAGGCCTTGGATCAGATTATTTGATAATATATGCATCTGTCTTGTTTTTCAGTAAAATAACCCACCATTATTTAATAAGATTTCAGATTTAGTCTTTCTTTTCACTTATTTTTTTTCAAAACATTTGCAACAATGAATAGATAAATATTTTCAAATATACAGTATTAAGTAGAGAAAATTAATTTAAAATTTCACATGGCATTTTTGTCCAGTAATTACATGTTTGAGAATGAAGAGCCACTGACTCATTCATCACTCACTCAATTCACTACCCATTATTCACTATGTGCCATAGTACTGTATGCAAAATTACATGATGGGCTGTGGAGATAGACAAAAATGACTCATTCTCTATTGTCTTGTTTAAGACATTTGGGGAAAACAATGACGGAAAATTACTACATAAGAAAAGCTAAAATGGAACAAATAATTGTGAGAGAGCAGAAGGAAGACTTCTACAAGGGAACCAGAGGAACAATGCAAGTTTTTTAGAAGATGAACATTTAAATGCTAAGTACTAAAAGGACTGGGTGGGCTGGTGAAATTGATTTTGCTTTTGAAAGTGGATATTCATTACCTGCGTAAGCATTGCAGGCCATTTTCAACCCTAGGAATGGGTGGGGTTGCCTGCAGGCAGATCCAGGGTAAGCCCTGATTGATTTAAGTAAAACCTAAACTCATATGATTGGTCCAGAAATGAATCTATGGTCGGTAAGAATTCAAGGAGGGGTAAACAATGGCTTCTACTATTCTGGACCTTCATAGCAAAGGTTCTTTTCTCTTTTTTTAACCTGCCGAAGAAGGGAACGAGACTTCCAGGAGCTGTTGGCAGCTCTCTTCCACCAGTGAGAAAAGGGGATTAACACTGAAGAGGCAAAGTAGAAAAATGGAAAGAACTACCCAAGTCATATCATGGAGTCCTGAATCAAGTTATGCTTCGTGGTTATGTATGCAAACAAATTCATTTTATTGTAAACAGATTAAACGGGTCCAGCTACATAACATATATACCTTGAAACCAAGAGTTTTAACATACCTATTTCAAAAGTAACATAGAAGGCTGGGGATTTAGCTCAAGTGGTAGAGTGCTTGCCTAGCAAGTGCAAGGCCCTGAGTTAGATCCCCAGCACCCTCCCAAAAAAGTAATATAAATGAAATCTAGGGGAATGCATTTTCCTGAAACCCAGCCCCTCAACCTAACAAGCACGTTCAGTATCAACATAAATACCCCCAATGATGAGAAACATCCAATATCATGTTACATGCAGAGTTGTAACACAAAACAACTCTTCCTAGAGCAAGTCTAAGTACTTCGTAAATAAAGTGAGAATTTAACCTACCGTTCTGTAGTGGGATTAAATGCCCCCACTTTCGTATAGTTTCATCTTCTGTGAGTGCACAGAACCTGAGAAGAAAGGAGCAGCCACCAGGATAAACTAAGGAAAAAGCCCCACAGAGACTTTTTAAAGCAAGAGGCACAATGAAAGAAGGTTACTTGTTGTCAAATGTCGGACTTCGAAAATCAAATGAGAATTGAAGAAGGTGGTGGATAATCTACTCAATATGTAACTGACATTGTAATTAGATCACCAAATATTTAGGAATTATTAGTAGTGATATAGTTTCCTATATTTAACTTTTATTATTTTATGTCCAATTTGATTATATTTTAGGTTGCATCTGTAAGAATATGCACAGGGATTATTGGGCATGGTGGTACATGCCTGCAACCCCAGCACTCTGAGAAGCTGACACAGGAGGATCACAAGGTTGAGCTCAGCCTGGGGAACTGAGTGACTTGGCAAGATCTTGTCTCAAAATAAAAAATTAAAAATGAGGTCAGGCTTTAGCTCAGTGTTAGGCCCCGAGTTCAATCTCAATGTTGAAAAAAAAAATGTATATAGTGGTAACATGCAAATAGTACAAAAGGCCCTAAGAGGCCTTGACCAACCAGCAGGTAGAGTAAAAAGGTTCTGCCGAGTTCAATGATCTGCCTCACTCAGCAATCTATAAGCCATTTTTACATCTTTTTAAAACTACTTTTTAAATTTTAAAATAATTTTAGATGCCTAGCAAGTTGTGAATGTGGTAGGGAGATGTGTATCCCTCCACCCAGTTTCCCCCAAGGCTTAAATCTTATATACTTACACTGGAATATGAAAAACGGTAATTTGACACCAGAACATTGCATGTAGATTCTATGAATCATGTAAATTTAAATTTGTGTAACCATCATGACCAAGATACAGAACTTTTACTACAGAAATCTCCTTTGTTCAGTCCGTTTGTAGTCACCTTCACTCTCTCATTCCCACCAAGTTTTATGTAACAAATACTCTTCCTAGACGAGATGGATTTCTTCATTTTCTACTTACATCTCATCTGTTCCATTTCTGTAAAATGCTGTCCCTGTCCTTTGCTATCACAGCCTACCAGTGGACCCTGATCCTTGATTTCAAAAACAATGCAATAAACTGAAATTTCCAAACTTATTTCCTCTGAAATATGGTGGGGCAGAGGGGCTGACTTGTGGATCTTCTTTTCTGCCTAATCCCTCACTTTTGGTGATTTTAAGTTTTGTGCCATCTTTCCATAGCTTTCCCTAAATTCTCTCCTTAGACTACCAGGTTTTAAACTCTTAGGACATTGAGAAGTCTTCAGATCCTAATATTCCAAAAAAAGGAAACATTTGCAAAATAGAAATCTAATGTATTCAGATTTCTAATGGACCAATGGGATTGTTTCAATCATCAAAAAAAAACCTGATTACAGTTTTGCATGGTAAATGGAGGTACTATAAAAAGGGTCCTGATGGTCTACGATGGCTTAGTCACCCTTTCGTACACCTGAAGGCTCTATTTTGACCCTCAAGGATCAACCCTTGCTCTGGATTCCTCCTCTCAAAGAACACAACCCTCCTTTTCCTAAAACCCAGACTGGGGGCTGTGGATGGGAGTGTTGTTAATTCTAACACCCAGATATTACTTCCTGGGTTTTTGCTAATTTTCTCAAATTCAATTTTTTGGAGGTATCAGGCTTTCATCTTTCAGACATGTAATACAATTTTAGTTTCGATTCTGCAAAAACTTAGCAACATGAAAACAACTTTTTGTATTCAGTGTGTGACTTTATTTTGACTTTCAAACTAGGATGGGCCAGAGTCAAACCATGAAGGCTGTGCTTCCAACTGTATTCCTAAAACGTATTACCTGTGGACACTCAGCCTTTTCTGGATAGGCCCAAGGTGGTCAATAAGGCACTCTACTTTTTAGGATTTTAACAGCTGTGGGGATTATGACCAAGGTGGTCAATAAGGCACTCTACTTTTTAGGATTTTAACAGCTGTGGGGATTATGATCTAGTCTAGTATGACACATACAAAGAATGTCCACCTTCATCGCTGTAAAAAATAGTTTAGAATTAGGTACAGAGACAGGGAAACGGATAGTTCTTCCTGGTGCCTGCTTCTTCAGTGGCCTTAACCGATTTATACTGAAGACTGAATTTTTTAACATTTTCGCAAGAAATTCATACATGTTTCCTAGAAGGATTCAACAAGTAAGAATTTGAAGAGAATACATTTCATTACGTTCCACTGTTACAGGCGTTCCAAAAATGGATCACTGGACCTTAAAGGGTTAAACGTCCACAGTAAAGCGAGCCTGGTGACACACATCTGTTATCCCACCACTGCGGGAGGCTGAGGCAGGAGGGTCGCAAACTGGACCCCGAACTGGGCAGTTTAGCGACTCAGTGAGATACTGTCTCAAAAACAAAGTGAAAAGGGGCTGGAGAGGTAGCTCAGGGCTAAGGCCGGAGGTACCAAAAAAGAAAAAAAAAATGCCTTTTACATTTCCGCAGAAGGCCCGGAGGGCGGAAGCCGCGGGCCCGGTCCGCGCCCTTCACCTTGCGGCCGGGGGAGCTCCGAGGGCTCCGAGAAGCCGCGCGCCACCCGCCCGCGTCCCCGCCCCGCCCCGCCTCCCACTCGGCGGCGGCCATGGCGGCCGGGCGGATCCGGGCGCTGGCGGGCGCCGCGCTCCACGGCCGAGCTCCGGCCGCCCAGCCACCGCGTCCTCCCCGCGTCGCCGCGGGTGCCCGGCAGCAGCGCGGCTTGGCCCTCGGCTCGGCCTCCGAGGCGGGGCGCGGTGGCCCCACGCCTGGCCCGCAGGATGGGCCCGACAGCGCGGCAGGGCGCCCGGCCAGCGACGGCTTAACGGCGGCCGAGCGCCGCATCGCAGAGCTGCACGCGACCGCCTGCGCGGTGAGGCTCCCGTACCGCCCCGCCCCCGCCGCTGCGCGTGCGCCTGCGCGAGCGGGCCCGGCCACGCCCCCGAAGGAGGGCGGGGTCTGGGCTCCAGCACTGTAGCTCCCCGGGACCTTCGCGTGGACACCCGGCCGCGCTGTCGTCGGAGGAAGGGTTGCCCGTGCGTCTGACCTGAGTGAGAGTGGGGCTCGGCTTCTGATCAGCTGGTCGCAGCGTGGGACCTGCCACCACGCGTGCGTGTGTGTGTGTACGTGAGTGTGAGACGCGAGGCGCAGCTGACGCATTGGTGGAGGCGGAAGAACTTGGAAGTCTTGGGAAAATGTGTTCTACGAACGAGTTATATCTGTATCATCGCCACAGTCAGGCGTTTCATTCTTCCCAGTCTCTTGAGCTGTGCTTTCTTCCGTTTTGTGAATATGACAGCTGTTTCCAGCTGCATCTAAACTTAGCGTCCTGCGACTCTTACGACACACGAGTTTGAAGGTAGAATATTTATGACCTTTACGGAAGAAACAGTGAGATCAATGGAGAAACAGTTCTGAAATAACGACAAATGATATGAGATGAACCTGTTTAATAATCTGCATGTGCATATGACTAGTTGATAGGACTAGTGTTATGCGGTGTCGCTTCAGAAGAAAACCTTGGAGGGTGCCTAAAGTTGACTGTTTTTATTTTTATTGATGATTAGAAGACCATGAGAATCCACTGTGTGACCATTCAAGTGTTGAAATGGAATAAAGGTTCATCAAAATACCTGGCTACTTTTGATTTTTTTCTCTCAGGTACTGGGGATTGAATCCAGAGCTCTTCACTGAGCTAAATCTTTAGCCCCCCACCTTGATCCTTTTTTATTTTGAGACGGGGTCTTCCCCCTAAGTCACTAAGTTGCCTAGATTGGGCCGGAACTTCTATTCCTCTTGCCTCAGCCTCTGAGTGCTAGGATTTTACGCTGTGCCACTATACCAGGCTTGATCTTGTTTATACTCTTCCTTTAAAAACAGGATGTGTAATTTGGTCCCACACTTAGCCATATAAAAATGGTGAACATAAGCCGAAAATACCATTGTTTTTAGAGCCAACACCAGCAGCATGTAAAGAGAGGTTCAATCAGCAGGAAGAAAGAACTAGGAACATTTTATTGGGAAAATCCACAGTTGTTTCATCAATGTCAGCATCATAGGTGAGATGACTTCCAGGAGATCATAAGTACACAAAGAAGCTGATGGTTTTTCTTCAATAAATCAGGGCGTCCTTCTTCCACACCTTGAGGCAGAGAGCTCTCTTAAGAACCTTCCCGCACAGATGTGCATCACAAAACATCTTGCTCTCCAGTCGAGCTGTCAACACTTACGGATCTTTGTGGCCACCGTTTGTGGGACTCATTTGCGGAGCACGGATTACGTCTGTATGAGCTGCCAACAAACGCAGACGTTCTCAATGGAAAATATGCAAAGCTGGAGAGCGGACACGCATGCGTAGGAGCAACCTGTTAGGTTTCCGGTTGGGGAGATAATTGCCCTGTAATAGTCCAGAAACTTTGACAAGTGAAGGAAGGCTGCGGTGAGGTTCTCAGTGTTTTGTTTTCCTCCCAAGTTTCGAAAGAGAGACTTTATAAATAAAGAAGTGCAGGTCATCGAAAAGGGGTGTTTTAGTCTTTTGTAATCCGCTTCTACGGTCCCAAAGAGTTTGGGAGGCTTCTGAAACCAGCCGGGAGGATTGCTGGATTTCTACTTCCTTGATCTGGTTTTGCTGGGATGCCTTGGAGCGAAGCTAGATCTGAACTTTGCACTTTACCAGTCCTTCCTTTTTTATTTTTTAAACACTTTATTCACAAAATATAGTTGGTATTCAGCCATTAAAATAAGACACTGATCAAGTGAAATTTTTCATGACTTATAAAAATGCATGTCAGCAAACATGCTAGTTTAAATGCATACTTTTATTGAAAGGTTCTATACAAGAATGTATGGTAAAAACATTTATTTTTTAAAAGCCCACGAGGAAATTCCCCTACAAAATTTCAAGGCTAAGTAATATCATCTAAATTTCTCAAATCCACAGAAGTTGTTCTTTACTTTTACATTCACATAAAGTATTTGGAATGCTTTTTTTAAACCTTGTTTGAATACAGGTAGAAAAATGCTTCCCTGACATTTAAAGTGATATGCTAGAAGTTGCTTTTGATGAAGCTTTGTGAAAGCAGTGATTCTTAATACAGTAAAACTCCTTTTTTTTAACTTAAGAGAATTAAAAACACTCTTAAAAAAAGAAAATAGTGTAAAACATGCAATGGAGCAACACATCATGAAGGTAAAGAAAAGTGTTCAATAATGGCCAAGGTAATACTTTTCTATAAGGACTGTTGGTTTTGATTAGCACCTTTTCTGTAAGTTTAAATCATTATCCACATATTTTAAGTACTGAAATTGTAACTGCAACTTCTGAGTGAAAGTTCATTTTCAGCCTCTTAAGCTCTTAAAATCATTTAAATCACCTGTTATTAGGCTTGTTACCTAGAAACTGAACGAAAAATATCAGAGCAGTCAGTACGTAGTTACTGGGTATAGAGGAGTTCTTGTTTTTCCATCAACTTCTCATTTTCTCAACTTGTGTGTTTTCTCCTTTAGTCACATAAAGTTGGATCGTAGTATATGTTGGAATGCATTCAGTCTTTCATTGCAAAGGCCGCTGAAATTGCTGGAAAGAAATTTAATAATTTTTACAATGTTTTACAGTACTTTAGGAGTCAAAATTGTTGAGGAGATATGATGAACATTGAGATTAATGAATTATTGTATTTTATTGCTCTTCAGGCTGGCCAGTTAAACTATGTGGACCCGGCTACTGGTTATGTGGTGCTCACTCAGCTAGCCCACTTGCAGAGAGGCGCCTGCTGTGGCTCCGCCTGCAGACACGTGAGTAACAATCTGCCTTCCAACAGCAGTTTGCGGTACTTCTATGACTTCATAAATACCTATTATTTGAACAACAAGTCAAATAAAAAAGGCTAAATAGACCTGGAGTGCACTTTTCACAAGCTACTTTAACCAAGGACAATGAAGTCCTTAGTACCAACATAGGACCTTTAAAGTTAATGGAATTTTGTAATGTTTCATTGTAAGCATCGGTCCCTAAAAATGCTGTGCTTGAAATTCACAGGAGCTCTTTATTACAAGAAAACTTTTCATGAGGTTCCAAATAAGTTATATTCACTAGGCAAGTACAAAGAAGGAAGGAAAAGAAATCAAGAATGTTGTATTCTAGATCCCAAGAAACATTTTCTTCATTGTTAGCTGAATAAATAGAAGTTAGCCCAGCATTTAGAGGTGGGTTGCCTTCAAATAATAAAGATTTCTTTCTTCTTTTCCTTCTCTTCCCGCCCTTCTTCCTCCCTTTCCCTCTTCCCCTCCCTACCCCTCTTTCCTTCTCTCTCTGTCTCTCCTAGTCCTCTATGTTTAAAACAACTGTGAAGCTAAATTTAGTACTATACATTTCCTAATACTTTTATGTTACTAGATAACACCTCTGTGTTTACTGATTAAGATAAAATAGCTCCTCCTTCCCTATTTTGAACAAAGAAATAGGAATGGGTTTTTTACTATTAAAAAGTATATCATTAAGGTAGATTGTTAAAGGGCTAAGATTATAAACTAGTAACCTGTTTATAGAGCATTTTATATGGTTTGTTGCAAGAAAGTATTACTTCCTTTAAGTGACCCTCTTAATTAAAGAATAGACACTAAGTGTATATATTTACTGTAGCCTGTATTGAAAAATTCAGCCTTCACTTTTATGTATGTTCCCACCTGTGCCGTTAATGCTGTTTCTAATCAAATGCATAACAGATTTGTGTAAATTGGATATTCTAAGAGTGGATATTTGACAGTAAAATTCTTAAAGTTGGAAGGATGCATTTAGGAAATGGTCTTGAGCCCTAATTAGGACCATTTGCTGAAGGTTGCCATTCTTCTTTTCTTGGTCTACAAGAGTTGATAGAGCAAATAATCTGTATAATGTTCTTAGCAGTCTCTCTTTTTCTTTTCACACCACAAGAAGTGTGCTTTTGAAGATGATTGTTATGTAATTCAATAATAATATGTTTTATTTCTTCTGCAGTGTCCATATGGTCAAGTCAATGTTAAAGATCCATCTAAAAAGAAGCAATTCAACTCATATTTTTATGTTTGACCAACAATTTTGTCTCTGTTCTCTAATTGAACTTGTATTTAAAAAATAAATCTGTAATTCAGAATTGATCTCTGTGCTTTTCGTATTGGAACGCAAGTTTAATCTTAAATACACACATTTAAAAACATCAATGAAAAAGCTAAGAAATATGTGTTCTGAAGTGGCACAGTGATAATTATTTTCCTTTCTTTTTGCTTCGTTACTAGACACATATGTTGAGGAAAGAAAATAATGACCATTCCATTGTATAAAAGAAGCATTTGGGTCACATGAGTAGCTCTTGATGCTTTTAAGGCTTGGTTCTCCTGCTATGCTCTTATCAGTGTTGGCAATCAAGGGAGATTACTGGCAAGCAGAAGAGTATTTGCCATGTTATTAATATCTTGAGCTATTAGGATGTTGGTATGATGCTAATTCGTGCAGCATATGAGTGCCCAAGAAGTGCCATCCTGCATCAAGAAATGCTCTTATCTCCCAGCTGTACTTTCAATAAAAACTTGGAATCATATTGACTTGGAGGTTGGGCCACTGAAGACACCTCACTGGCCATTCTTTCTTCTTTGCTCCTTTGTTCCTTTTGACACTTTCCAGGCAAATCTATCCTTCACTATTTCATTAGCTTTACAACCACTCTCTTCACTGTGTTGTTGCCCTTGTGAAGTGTCAGTCCCCAAGGTGAGTCAGGAGCTCACAGGGACTGTTTGTTCCACACCTTTCCTGCTTCTCCATGAAGACAGCAGTATCCAGGAGACCCTTTCTTAGCCAGTGGACTTTGTTCAGTAAAATGAGGCTCCTACCTCCTAGGAAAGATGGCCTGGCCCATAGCAGACCTCCATCCTTCTCCTCGTGGAATCTGAAACGCGCCTGAAGACCTCAGGTGTCTGATCGGCCTTAGGCTAGCCTGTGGCCCCAATAAGGACTCTCAGATCTTAGCAACTGAAAGATTCTTATGCCTTCTACAGTATTCAATTCAAAATGAGAGCCCAGTAATTCAAATATTTCCCTTAATTAAGACCTCTGTTGTTTTTTATGTCAAATATTAAGTTGCCTCCAAAACCTGTTGGGTGTTTTTAGTGCCCCCCCCCAGCCTGCTGGTGCCCCACACAACTCTTCCCATGGGCCATATGAGATGTCAGCATCTTCTTCGGATTCAAAGGAGCCATGTTTCTGACCTGGTATTGTCCTGTCCACAAATTACTTTGAGGAGGGGGTGGGAGAAAGAGGTTGGCATTCTGGTTATGGAGGCAATTAATCTTTCAAGAAAGGCACAGGGATTCTGGCAGGCCTGCCTCCTTTCCAATCTCAGGTCAAGGAGCAAACATCTAGTTCCACCTTTTCCACTAGATTTGAAGATTAACAAGACCATTTTCTGGATTGGGTGGATGATGCTTTCTTCAGCAGCTCCAAGAAGAAAAGAAGGAAAGAGAGCCTGAAACAGTTACCTTTTTAGAGAAAAAGGAAAGATGGAAAGGAAGCTTATGCACACACACACACAAAGGAACCTTTGGTAGGTGGAAATAAGAAATGCCTTCTTCCCGCAAGCTGCTCTGTCTGCTCCCAGAGTACCACTTGCAAAAGGGAACTGACCCAAAAAGGAAATCCACTATCATAGAGGACTCTTATATGGGATACTGGCCATTCTTGGCAGAACATCAAACCTTGCTGGCAAGTGACCAAAGGAGCACTGGCCAGAGAGTAGGGCAGGAAGGGATGCTCCTACTGTTTCCTGCACCTGGAGCCAGGAGCCCAGTTCTGCCCTTCGCAGTTGTTCTGGGGAGATGCATTTGAAGCGCACATCAGGGGTGGCAGCTGGGCGGTGCTCCCACATTAAACACAATATGGCCACATAAATAGATCTTACTGTAAAAGCTTAAAGCTATATTGTATTCACACATTGTAAAGTAAAAATGCAGGTTTCTTATTAGGTGTGTGTGTACAAACACATGTGGATCCTGAGAAACAGAGACTTCCCATTTAAATCAGCTCGTGCTGCTCCTCTTTCAAGGTTTCTGGAGACTCCTGCCCCAGGGGCAGAGAATCGAGGGAGGTGGCTTTCTAGATGGGCCCCACCTTGGAATGGTCTGACAGAGCCGGGGTTACCTGGGCAGGGTGGGGTGATTGCTCTTGCTCTGTGGTTCTTCTCTTAGCTGGGCAAAGGGCCCCACCCTGCGTGGTCTTCCAGCAGGTGGATTCTGATGTATACCCCATGGAGCAAGGAAAAGAAGGGCTTTTATTTTTCTGAGTAAAATTTGTGGCTCCCAAAAAGGGTGTGTATGTAACTGGGCCAGACCTGAGAAAGGAAGGTGCTCCAGGGCCTGGAAAGTGTGTTTGTTTCAGCACAGCCTCCCCTACAAAGATGCATGCGGCGCTACTGTCAAAAACGGATGGGCCTTAGATTCACCTCCAGACAAGGATGGGAAGGGGGCTCATTACACGCCATAGATAAATGGCGGCTGGTATGCTGACTGCCTGGAGCATACCTCCACCAGCCCACGAGGAACCTTGCCCTCCACTCCTTGCCTGCCCTAGCGCCTTCATCTTCCCTACATCTCAGCAGTGTCTTGAGTTTGTGGGATGACACCTAAACTGTAGGTGTTTAGGTGCTATTTTTTTTCACCGTCCTGAAACAAGAGGTACTCTTTGATGCTAAAACTATTCTCTCCCCTCAAAAACAAAAAGTCAGATATTTGAATGTGTGTATGTGTGTGTGTACGCATGAGCGCTTATATTGGGATGTGTACCCTACTGAGCACCTCTGGAGAACCTGACTTCTGAGAAAGACTGGGGAAGAAGAAGCTTCTGCTACCTCTAGCCAGAGATTGGGTTGTCCCTGGAGACCCCAGTCTGCTCTGGACCTCTGGAGCCCTCTGTGTACACGAGTGGTGTGTCTCTCATCCCCATAGTTTTGACTTAGAATTCCTAACACCAGACGGACAGTCTCAGAGCCCTCCTTGCTGGACTTAGGGTACTAAAAGCCAATGTTAACCCAGAGGGTGTGCATTCTAAGGGGATTTGAAGATCCCTAACGAGCACATCCTCTCACCTGAAATTTGTATTCTAAAATGTGAGTTTATGTGTGCGCTTCAGTGTATGTGTGTGCAGCAAAGTTTGTGTGTCTGTATGTGTGCTGGATGCATATCATTATCGAATACCTAAAAGAGTCTGTGAGCTAAAAGCGGTTTAAGACCGCCGCTTACATAGGACTGAGCTGAGAGCACCCAAGCGTTTCGGGGTTGTTATTGCCATCCGTCCATTCGATGGCCTCGCTGACGGGCTTAGAAGCTGAACCCCAGATCTTTATTCTTTCCGGGCAGCGAATACCGACCGATAACGGAAATACTGGAAGAAAGAGCTGAGGCCAGGATGGGAAGGAGACAGTCTGGGCCGGGGAAGTTTAAAAGGTAAACTAGTGGGACCTGGTTGGTGGGACCAGTTAGTGAGGCCAAGGTAGAAAAAGGGACTGTCCCGACTGCTCTGTGCAACATTCCAGGATCGGGGATGGAAGGAGAAAGCCAGGGGCCTCAGATGTGTAGTTCCTGGTCTATCTTTTACCTCCAATAAACTGTGTGGCGGAGCTTGCAGGGCTGGTAGCTTCCCTCCTGTACTGCCCCAGGTGTCGCCCCCATCCCGCGCAGCTGTCCCTGCAGAATGCGAGGCGCACAGGCGCTCTCTGCCCACTGCGCTCTCGGCCCACGCACAGTCGTGGCGCCGCTACCATGGCGGGTGGGGGGCGGGTAGGGAGGGCGGCACCGTCACCGTCACCTGGACCAGCATCCTGGAGCTGCCAATCGCGCTGCTCACACCCCCTTCCCCGCCGGCGCGGGAGCCTAGCAGTAATCGCGCGCCTCCCCATCTCCCTCGGTGAGGGCACACCTGGTGGGGAATGGGTAAATAATTGGCCAGAGGCCTGACTTTCCACTTCTCCCTCCACTTCCAGCGGCCTGACTGCGCCCGGGGCGACGCGGCCCTTGGGGAACCCGAGACCAGGTAACGGGACCCCTGCCCCGTCCTGGGTCCGACCTCATCCCCCCACGAACACCCGTCTGCCATGGTTTGAGTGCAGGTTTTCTTCCAGAAGATCAATCGCCACCCAACCCCTAGGAAAGGCCTGAACTGGAGAGATGCCCCGGCCCGCGCTGTGGTCCATCCAGGACGCCGCCCTCGAACGCAGAATGCGCTCCGGCGCGCCGGGTTCCTGGTGTCCCTCCTCAGAGCGCAGAGAGCGGAGGAACGATCCCGAGGGGAAGGCGGGAGGAGGCGGATGAGCAGTGAATGGCTTAGCCCAGTCTTCCCGCAGGAGCTACCGCCCAGTCGCCGTCTATGCAGGCACCAGCTGGCGGCAGCATCTTTTAGGTCCCGGCTCCTGGAAGGCAAAGGCTGGCCAGAGGGCCAGGAGCGCAGAGCGCACGGCGCGGCCCCAGCCCCCACCCCACTCCGGCTTCGCCGGCTTCTAGACGTTCTCGGCTTTATGAGGCTCAGTTACCGCCGAGTCCTCCATTAACACCTCTTCTGATTATTTAGAGGCTGTGAGGGCTGGACGCAGCCTCAGAGCGCGTCCTGGGCACCGGCCCACGTCCACCCTCTTTGCCGTCCTCCCTCCTCCTCCGTCCGATTTGAAAGCATAAACAGAAAATAAAAGACAGGTGGAGGGAGCTGAGGGTCAGAGGTGAGGCATTCAGGTCAAGTCTGATGGGGGGGCGAGTTTCCATCCAACGGTCCTCAGTTTATTTATCTATTTGCATTAGCAGGGGGACCTTTGGCGAGACTCGGGGACTGGCGCGCACCTCTGGCCGCCACCTCCCGCCCTCCCTGCGCCGAGCACCAAATTCTTTGGGGGAAACATCTGACACCTGGACATCGAGGTAAGATCCCGATGGGGGGTGCGGAGAGGAGCGATTTTCTGTGCTCGGTGCGCGCCCGGACGGCCAGGAGCTGCGGGGCGCCTCGGGAGCCCACCGGAGCGAAGCCCGGCTTGGCCCGAAGCCGCGTCGGTGCCGGTGCCGGTGCCGAGGTCCCCGCGGGACGAGCGGTTCCGAGCGGCCCCGCCAGACGGGAGGAGGTGCTTGGGGAAGCCGGCCCGCGCTGCCCGGCTGACGCGCGGCTCTTCTTCTGTCAGCGCAACCCCCGTTGACAGCGTGATCGCTCCTTTTGCTCTGAGAATGCTGAACGGCACCACTCTGGAGGCAGGTGAGTTCCATACCAGCTTCCTTCTCGTTCTTCTTGGACCGGCGTGTATATCGCGTGCGTGTGTGTGTGTGTGTGTGTGTGTACGCGTGAGCGTGCCTTGGTGGAGTCGAACGGAGAGAAGAGTGTGTCTTAAAATTTAAACGCTTAGGAGGCTGGAATACCCAGAGCCTGGTTCAGATTCTCCCGACAGACCGGACTCCTGGAACCTGCGTTTTCTTCCTCTTGCTTCCCTCTTTGATTGTCTTTGACTTTCCTCAGGACGCGGGCCGGGGTCCGAGGCGCCGGGCAGAGGTCGGTGCCGCTGAGCCCCGGGCGCTGCCGGCGTGGGGACGCCCCCGACCCTGGCGGAGACGTAGGAGACCGGCAGAAAAGACTCCCTTTCTCGCCCTTCTAGGGTTTAGCTGGAAACTGCCTCCTCTCGCATTGTTTTGTTGTTGTTCAACCCTAATCCAGCGCAGCCCTTCCTGGCGAGGTCTCGGAAGCGCCGTGTGGCATTTGCCCTTTATTTGGGTGGGGCGGAGGTGGAGGGCCGGTGGCGCAGTAAATCTCAGGCAATATCCTAGACTTGGGGACCGAGCTGTTAGAGAGAAACTCAGGGGCCAAGGAGGGCAGAGTCTTGAGGGCAGCAAGCAGCTGGGGGTTGGCTTTGCACAAGCGGAGGGTGCGTGTGGCCGACCTGCAGGGCCCCGACCCCGGCGTCCGGCGGGGCGAGCAAAGCTCAGTGGTGCGCAACCGGGATGCGGCCCCGAGTCCCCTCTCCGGACCGTCGCCGCACACCCCCCGCCCCGCCCTGGCTCTGAGGGAGGCTTCCCGAGTGGCACCACATCCGAGGTGCGTCCCCACAGCTGCACGAGTCTGGATTTGCCAATTTCGGTTTGGGAAAGGTTTGCATGCAGAGAGATCTCCGTCCTCACTGTTAACGAAAGGCCCCGGCTCTTCTTGGCCGCCACCCTCTCACCCCCGACCCAGCGCAGGCCGGACGTTCAAAGCCGGGTGGCGCCGGGTTAAGCACGCGGCTCCTAGCTCACGAAGCTCACTTTCCTGGCTGTGGGGGTGTTGCTGAAAATGCCAGAAGTTGGACAAGATTTCAAGAGCTGCACCTTTCAGACCAAAAGGACTCTTAGTGGGGGAGCAGAATTATGGTCCTCTAATTCAGGTCTGGTTTCAAGCAAATTTGGGTCACCTATATTATCCAGAGACACACATTTGTAGAGTTACTCTGAAGTGCCCTCTGGCCCCTGGGCAAAACCATGCACTCCTTTTACTTCCCCTCTGGGAGTTCGGCTGGGCCTGGGCACTTTTCCCAGGTGGGACTGCCAGTGACAAGGACGCTTGGGTCTCATGGACCCTAGTGGAAACTGTAGATTCTGGAACTCTCCATCTAAAATCCTCTCCTCCCCTGGAGTTCGGCTTCTCTCTCCTTTTCCTGAAAGCCGCAACAGTAGCCACACAGGTGCTGGGCACCAGAAAGGAAATACAGCCTAGTAGGTTGCATATGCCCATTGCTGGTAAGGACGCTTTAACTCTGGAGGGGACCCCACCCTCAGCCTGCCTCCTGCACCTGCCCCAGTGACAGAGATGGGACTTAGCCTCAGGAACTGAGCCCCAAGAAGTGGGGCTAGTACTGTACATTTGCAGGTTTTTCAGCCCCAGTCTAGGAGAAGGGGAATACTCCCCTTCTCCAGCCTCAATCCCTCCAATGAAGAGGTGAAAGGAGGCAAGAAAACAAAGATGCTGTCCTTATTTATAGTGCTTAGTGTCCTTCGAGAGTGAGGAGGAGGGAAGGGGCCTTAGGCAATCCCTCAGGGCTCCAAGGCAAAAAGGTTAGTACGCCTCGGGTCGCACACCCAGTTCAGTTAGCAAGTCACGCCCCCCCATCCCCGTGGGCTGCTCCTAGAAGAACTGAAGGAACAGGGCTAAATAGTGGGGAGCGATTTCCACAAGACTAGCAAGGACCTCCCAAACTCCAGCAGACCGGGGCCCCACACCCTGCTTTCGGCAGACTTCCTGCTCCCACCGAGCAGGAAGGGTCCTGGCAGTTCCCTTCGTTATGGGAAGTAGCAAATCCCGATGGGCACATGGAACTTATAACTGAAGTTTTAGAAGAAAGCAGTCATAGCTAGGATTCAGCTGGGAAGCTGATTGCAGGAGGTACCCTGCCTGATAGATGATTTTAAAAATATATGTGGGATAGATGAACGAATGAATGATTAGAAGGCTTACAGCACTTCTGTGCTTTGCTTCCCTGGAGACTCTTCACAAAGTTCTGCCTTTCCAAGAGTTGTTTAAGCTTTCCTTTCAGGAAGTGTTCAAAGTTTCATCTCTTACAAGGAAGGAGCCAGGTGTTCTTGGGTTCCTTTTTTACTATTTTTGCTGAGCAGGACCAAAATACAACCACCAAACTTAACTGTAAATATCTTTGAGATATTTGAGAGTGGTAAAGGGTTTAGCACAGAAACTAGACAAAGTGGGCTGAGGTCCTGTATTTAACACCCCCCCCCCCCAGGCGCTGAGTGAACTGCTGACTCGCGTTCAGGCAATCTGCCCCTTTGTGAAAGGGCTGCAGTCTCTGAAAGGGCCCCGGCCCTTAGCCCCTCCTTGGGGCACTTCTTGTGTGCACGTGGGTTTGAAAAGCTCATTGATTTCCATCCAAAGGGGCTAATTACATTACTTACAGTAAATAGCCGCCCTGCTGTCAGGTAGGGCTGGCAGTGTGTATGTGTGTATGTGTGTATGTGTGTGTGTGTGTGTGTGTGTCCAGCTTAGTTCACTTGATTGGCTTCATTTTTGTGTGAAATTGTGTTTTATGAGCTGTATTCTGGCACCCAGAGGACCTTATAAGCGGCCAGTCTGCAAATAACATTATTTCTGACCCTGAGGAAAAAAAAAAAAAAAAAGGGAGGGGAAGCAGTAGAGTCTTGGGTTTCATAGAAGAGGCAACTCCAGCAGCCTTAGATGGAGATGCTTTGGGACAGGAAGCCAAGCTGCTACACTACGGGTGGCTTTTCCTCCCCTCCCTCCCTCTCTTCTTTCAGTCCTGTCTGCCTTTCTGCCTTCTTTCCTTCCTTCCCCTTCTCATTCTTACGCTTCCTTTTCGCTTTCTTTCTCCCTTCCTTTCCCCCTCCCTCTTTCTCTTGCTTCTCCTCTCCTTTCATCTCTTTAGATCTGGCTAAGGTTCCGCCTGGGGCTCCCCCGGGCGGAGGGAAGGGGGGTCTGCCCCTGGGAGTGTCCTCTAAAGTTTCCAGGATGTGTCAGGATGTAAACCTGGTGTTCCTGGGCCAGTCGGCTGGGAGTGGGGGGAAGAAAGCATCAGAGTGTTCGGGCTTCTTTTTCTCTCTGGTTAAAGCAGGGTTGGTTCCGGCCCCTGCATCTGGATTTGGGTGCCTATCGAGCCTCTGGCTGTTTGAATGAATCCACAATATCCGAGTATTATGGATACCTTTTAACAGGGCCAGGGAGGGGCTGCCGCGGACAGGAACAGAGGGTGACAGAACAATCCTACCTCTTGTGGGGAGCAGCTCTGCCATTCTGCTCGTCAGTTCTCACCTTCCCCTCCTCCACAACAAGGAGCCCCTTTCACACCCTCCTCAGTGTGTGGGGTGCCCAGGTTTACAAGTCCCCAGTCTCCTGAGGGTAGTGGGAACAGCATGCCATGCGGCCAGCGCCTAGACCTACAGGGGCCGGTGCCAAGTTCACGAGGGCCCTCAAGTCACTTCCCACATTGACAAGTTTCAAATGGGACGCTACAATCTCCAGCAGTTTTCTCCAGACTTCAGTGGGTAAGAGAATAAGCTTGAATGGGTAAGGTTCCGTTGAATAATCATGTCTACAAGTCCAAGTCCTGTCTCCTACAATCATTTTTCTACTAAGAAAATCTTTTCAGCAGAAGTATCCCCTAGGAAGGTTGGTGCTCCAAGCCCCGTTTCACTTCGGAGGACGCTCCAGAGTCTGGGAGGGTCTCGGGCTCTCCACGAGGTGAGGCAAAGAGAGGAAGTGAACTGTCGGCTGCTTTTCAAAAGTGGTTTGAGGAAAAGAGGATGGGGAGGAGAGGAGCAAGCATTAAACACCCCACTTCGCCGAGCCGCTTGAATTTCTGACCGATCCTTATATATTTTGGGTGATAGTTCTGTAGGCTGGGGATGAAAAAGTTAACCAGGAGAAAATTAAGTTTGGAGTTGATATTCTGTGTGCTCTGATCTTGAACTGGGATCAAATACACCAGCTTTCTGCCTCCTGCATCAGGGCACAGACAATAAGAGCTTCTTTCCTCTTTAAAAACAAAGACTCCTTTTCCCCTTTAAAACATGACTGCTGAGAACTCTTGGAGGGATGTGTGGGGTGTGTGTGTGTGTGTGTGTGTGTGTGTCTACACGCGCCTTGCGTGCGCGCACACGAGTGTATTGTGGGGAGGCAAACACCCCCTCCAACTGCCTCTCCCTTCCATCCCCCCACCCCTTTGTAATGTTTGTCCCTGCTTGCCCATCACCAGGGGGTTGAGAGGAGTTTGACAGGTCTTTGTTGTCTGAATAAAAATCCGTGGCAGCTCCGGGGAGAGAACTCCTCCTACTAAATTATCAAAAATGGGCTGGCTTTAGTCTCTTAACAAATTGGACACAGCTCCGGCAGGAGCAGTCCCCAACCCAACCTACAGGCACTGCGAACTTGCGAGCATCCAGGGACCGCTGAAAATAGCACTTCGTTTTCTTTCTTTGTGTTCTAAACTATTTTCTTTCTTCACCAGATTTTTTGTTTTCTTCCCCCCGTTGCAGTTGTTTCCCATTAGTAACTCGATCTCTCTCACAGCAGAAAAGATTCGCCTTCTTCACCCCCTTTCCCCTCCGCCCGTGTTTGTTTGTTTTCGGCACATCTCCTTCAGGAAGCCGCTAGAGCTTTATCCCCCACCCCCACCCTTTTTTTGCCTTTTCCTCCCCAAATAGACCCATTTCCACCCTGTCTGCCTCTTTCTTCTCGGCTTTCTTCCTCCTGAGCTCTGTCCCCGCGCGTCTCTGCGCCCCCCACCCCAGCGCGCAGCCCTCTGCGGTCCCGTTGCTCCTTCTCGGATGAGCTGAGATCCCGGGCGTGTGTTTATGGAAATAGTGGGGTGCCGAGCAGAAGACAACTCGTGTCCTTTCCGCCCCCCAGCCATGCTCTTCCACGGGATCTCCGGAGGCCACATCCAAGGAATCATGGAAGAGATGGAGCGCAGATCCAAGACCGAGGCCCGTTTGGCCAAAGGCGCTCAGCTCAACGGCCGCGACGCGGTAAGGACGGGCCCCTCCGCGGCAGCGGCCGCCGCCCCTGCGCGCTCAGTGACCCCGAGCTTGGACTCCCGGGCCCGCCGAGGTTGGGGCTCGCGGGCTGCTTGAGGACGTCCCCTGGGTTTTCTTCCTTCCACCTAGGCCTGCACTGAGGCTGCTTCTCTGACTTCCAGCGCCCACAACCCTAAAACCCCAAGCCTGCTACCTTCAGCAGCAACTCTTGCTAAGCAAGCAGGGCGAGCCAGGAGTGGGAGGAGAGGGGCCTTCTATGCAAACCTCAGACTCCAGTCTCCAGTCTCTCTAGACTCCCGGTGCCTCCTTGGCGCGGATCTGCAGCCCGGAGGGCAAACTGGGCGCGTGCAACGGCAGGACCCCTTGCAGCAGAGGCGACTGGGCCAAGCGGGAGTTTGGTGACCGTAGTCTCTGGGCCTGATGGCTGGCTCTTTGGAGTGGACCTAAACGTCACTGGTCTGTTTCCAGTTTTCCGAACGCTTGGGGCTTAGCGTCCCAAACAGATTTTCAGTCCTTGGCACCCCAGCAGGTTTCCCTTTAGTTTGTGGGGCGGTCGGTATCCTGTAGAGGGGGAGTTCGAAGAAAAAATGCGGAGAAGCGGGGCACATTCTCCAAATGCAAAAACTTTCTAAACTTTAAACAAAGTAATCAACTACTAGTAGTACTTTATAACAAAAGTCATGTCATCTTAAAGAGCTAGCAATTTTTAAGCGCTTCCCTGCCAGAGGGACAGAACTACAGAAGTCTTTAGAAACGACTCCAGACAAACAGTGCTGTGTGGCATAGATGCTCTGCTAGCACAGGGGGATCAGAGCTCAGACTTGCCCGCGAGACCACCTTTAGAGGGTCTGGCGGGGTGGATGTGCCAACATTTGCGAAATTCAGTGTAGGTATCTAATCTGGGTAAAGAGCAAAACGTTACTTTTCTAGGCCCGCCAAAATTCCGTGAGGAATTTCAATCCATTTTGGCTAGTTTTGAGGGAAAAGTTCAGACTTGTTTCCCTTTTCGGGGTTATCATATTTAAAAATAAAAAGCAGCAACCAAACCCAGGGCTTTGGCTCTTAAAGGTGAAATTTACCATCCTCCATCGCCTCAATGGGACCCCAAAGGGATGCTTCATTTCAGCACCAAAAAATATTTTTCAGGACCAGGATTTTCGCGTTTGCACTGTGTCTGTTAAAGAGGGACTGTGCAGAGGGTACTAGACAATGGTCCATCTTTGTGATCACCCACTTTACACCCTTACCAGGGAAAGGTACCAACAGCCCTGAAAATGAGTGAACAGAACTTATGTTCACTAAGCCACTTATATCCCAATCAAAACAATGCCGGCTAAATTGTGAGCGCTGATGTACTTTCCATGATTTTGACATTAACGCTGCCTAGACAAATCTATAGAAATAGAATTGTTTTCGTGTAAAAAATTTTTTGAACTAGTTCAGATTTCCCTTCCACTCCCCCGATAACGTTACTTTGTGCATTTTTGAAAGCCACAATATTCAGCTTGTAACTATTCGAATTTCGGGAACACCTACCGGGCTATTGTCAATAGGCTCTCAGCCCTTCTCCAGCGAGGCTCAGGACGGTTGGGACGTTGTTGGGGGTCATAGTACCCGAAGGATGCAAACGTGGGTTCCGAGAGACAGCTAAGAGAAGGCAGGAGAAAAGGGGGAAATCTCAGAGGAGCTCCCGACGTTCGCCCGCCCCGCGCGGTCCCTGCGCGTGCTGCCCACGGGGATCCCGCGTGGTGCGGCGCCCTCCTCAGCCCCGCGCGTGCTTCCTTTGCAGGGGATGCCCCCGCTGAGCCCGGAGAAGCCCGCTCTGTGCGCGGGATGCGGGGGCAAGATCTCGGACAGGTACTACTTGCTGGCGGTGGACAAGCAATGGCATCTGAGGTGCCTGAAGTGCTGCGAATGTAAGCTGGCGCTGGAGTCTGAGCTCACCTGCTTCGCCAAGGACGGTAGCATTTACTGCAAGGAGGATTACTACAGGTACCTACTCCCTCCTCACGCCCAAGGCCCAAGTTCAGTCCCCTCACAGTGCCCGCCTTTTGGGTACAGAGGTCTCTCCTAGGACCAGGGAAATTCGCTGCGTTTGCCCTCAGGCCCTAAGGTCCCCCTCGCACCCTGGCGGGCGGTGAGAGGCGCACCGAGTCCAGAGCGCTGCCAGCTCGGTTGCCAAATGCTGAAAAATCTGAGACTCCGAGGAAGGGTAAACTTGACCGTCGACGGAGATTGAGTCCTATTGCCTCCTCGCCTCCCCCGCTTATTGCGAACTGAGCTGGTGGCCCCAGCGACAGCGAGCGGATGGGTTGGGTGGCAGTCGACCCTGTAAACGGCTGTGAAAAGGAGCAAGCGCTACTGCCCAAACCCAAGTCTCAGTTCAGGGCTCCCTTCGCTTGTTAGTTTGAAGCAGACTAGAGCGAAAACCCAGCCGCAGGAGTGTTTATTGATTCTTCTGTATTGGGGAAGATCGAACTATGTACAGGTGACCTCACTTCACTCTCAGCAGATGCGAAAGAAGTGGTTAAAGAAGAGTAACCTTTCCTTCACGACACTGTCGTTTCCCGGGGTTGGCTGTTTTTAAATGCGTTCAAACGTTTACGAGTATCTTCCTTCACAGAGTATCTTGTAGGTAAAGAAGCTGTTCACTTTGGCATCGCGATTTAATGTGTTCAGTCGCGCTGTGAATTAGCTACCCGCAGGGGTTTTAAAACATATTTTGTAGAGAAACTCACCATCCAATTCTTCCTTTATTGTAAGAATATTTGTCCTGGTTCTCTAGAACCAGAAGCGGTCAAATGAGCAAATAAAACTAATGTGGCAAGTGCGCCTGTGTCTTGGCCTTCTGGAACCCTACTGTCCCAATCTTTGGCCACTGCAGACCGAGTCCAGGGACTGCGCGGGTGGGACATGACCCTTCCTCACATCGCCCAGAGCCCTGACCCTTCGGTTTCCTTCCAGAAGGTTCTCTGTGCAGAGATGTGCCCGCTGCCACCTTGGCATTTCTGCCTCCGAGATGGTCATGCGCGCCCGAGATTCTGTCTACCACCTGAGCTGCTTCACCTGTTCCACCTGCAACAAGACTCTGACCACGGGCGACCATTTCGGCATGAAGGACAGCCTGGTGTACTGCCGCGCCCACTTCGAGACCCTCTTGCAGGGAGAGTATCCTCCGCAGCTGAGCTACACGGAGCTGGCGGCCAAGAGTGGCGGTTTGGCCCTTCCTTACTTCAACGGCACCGGCACCGTGCAGAAAGGGCGGCCCCGGAAGCGGAAGAGCCCAGCGCTGGGAGTGGACATCGTCAATTACAACTCAGGTGCGTCCCAGCCCCCACCCACGCGGGCAGCCTCGGTCGGGCTGGCGCGGCCTGAGGACTGAGCCCCGTGCCTGTCCGAGATCCGGTTGCAAGAGGATGCTTTGCTCAACGTGCCCCTATTCTCCCTCTAACTCCTCAGTGTGAAGAAAGAAGGAAGAGGGAGAGAAGAAGAGGGAAAGAGACCACACTTTATTGAAATTGTGGCTAAAAACACGTTCAAAACCGTGGGGCAGTAGTGACTTTCCCAAACAGGCAGAGCCAAACCCTGGTTGCCCATTAGTTAATGAGCCCATTAGTTTCTGGCTCCCAGTTGGAGCAAAACAGCCCCAGGGCAATTCCTTTGTGGAAACCAAATTATAGATCCTGGAGGAGGTTTGCCTAAATACTGAGGGGGGCGGTGAGTGGGGAGGGGCTTCAGAGCCCAACCCCAGCCTGTCTAGAGAGGGCAGAGGCTGTATTCACCAGCCCAAAGTTAATCAACAACATAGTCGGCAGGAGTGTTGAAAAACTGAATCCCTGATCTTGGAGAAGAGCAGCAGTAGGGGAAGGAATCTCCACTGCTGAATTGGTCTGTGCCTCCGCCAGGTCAGGGTACTTATCTGGCCCACTCTTTCCCCATGTGACAGAGCATCCAGAACATCCGGGCCGGCTGATGACAGAGACGCCACACCAGGCCCACTGGTGGGGTCTCACCCTGCTCTTTTGTCCTCCAGCAGCCTTCTCATAATTAAAAACAAAACAAAGGCATAGCCCAAGAGTACACTTCCTTCCTTGCTTTAGGGGCCACACCTACCATTTACCAATCTGTTTTACACTCAGGCATCAATTTTCCATCCTTTGGTAGCCTGTCCCCACTTCTCATTTTGTAGGTGAGGATGTCGACAGGCCCCGGGGAATCATACTCTTAGACACAAGCACTTCTAGCGAGTCCCAGTCGTTGGGAAAAGGGTGAAAAGCCCTGGCTGACTTTGGGGAGCCCGGGGACCCGGACTGCTATGACTGCCCATTCGTGGACCGAGACCAGTCCGAGAACAAGTAGGAGACCCGGGCCAGGGGAGAGCATTCTGTGGGAAGGGACCTCGGGGCCACTTTCTTGGGGCAGCTCTACTCTCATCACTGTGAGCTCCCCAGGTACCCAGGCACATATTATGCCTGGTCTTCTCTTTCAGTTCCTAATGCCAGGCATGGTGTGCGGTGTTGTTGCTGAGCGATAAAGGAACAATGTCTAGCCAGTTAACGATTCACCTAAAGTCACACAGCCGGTGTGAATGGAAGAACTAAGACTTCTGCTCTAAATGGAGTGTTTTCAGAGCAAGCCTGTGGGATGAGCAAGCACTCCTAGCCCCCTTCCTAGGTTCTCTCCCTTCCCAATGAATCAGACGAGTTAATTCCGGGCAGTCAAAGCAGGTATCATCTCAGAGAGAGTGGGGACGAGGAGCTCAGAGAAGCTGCATCTGTCCTCAGCAGGCTTGTGTCAGGGTGGCCAGAGAAAAGGGTGGGCTGGCTCCACATAGACTCCATAGGCAGTTTGTGTGCGGGTGCCAAGCCCAGCCTTAGGTTTCTCCAGTCCTGGGCAGAGGCAGCCACAGTGGGCAGTGCCTTCTCTCTGGCTCTTGCTATGCTGACGCAGTGGCTTGGTGAGGGGCTACTTTGCACAGCACACTTACTTCATCCCCTTTGATGTGTGGTCCTCAGGGCAGGACAGGCAGGGCACTAATTGTTTTTTATTAATAGAAGATGACATTGGAATGTCAAGCCTGTCACCAAGGCCTTAGTACCCTAACGAGAGAGAGAGAGAGAGAGAGAGAGAGAGAGAGAGAGAGAGAGAGGAGGTGGAGGTTTCTAGCCCAACTACAGGCAAGCCTAGCTTTTTGCCTGTTTAATTAGCTAAATTTGAATTTTGCCCTGGATCTTATTTTGTGTTAGAAAGAGCCAAGGGGCTTTAAGAACAATAGAATTTAGCTTCTCTTACTTCTCTGAAGAGAACTAGAGTACAAATTGAGTTCTTAAAAAGAATGAAAATCTCCTCCTGAGCCACTTAGACCTTTACTATGCGAATTAATATCGCCACAAGTTGTTGAACAAGTTGATGTTTTGCTCGAGGTAGAAGAGAAAGCTGCTGAGAGCTGTCTAACCTGAAGAATTTGTACACTTATTCCCCTGCACCTCTTAATGTTCACACCATCCTTTCTGGACTTTTCCCAGAGACAAAAGCAAATAGTGTATATTTCTTTAAGGTTAGGCAAAAATATTCTACAGCAAATTGGTTTAAAGATGCTTGACCAGATAACAACCCCATTCTGAGTGTCATAAATCTACTGTCAGTTTGTTATAAAACTAAAGAAACCTTTCCTCAAGTTAAAAACATTAAAATATACAAAACAAAATGGGTCCATTTTCACTATTTTAATTAATTCTTTTAGGCCTCTTTGGATTTTATAGTGCTATTTTCGTTTAAATGTAAACTAGTCTCATAATGGGTACCTTGGTATCAAACAAAACATACATAGTGACATGTTTTTAAAAACATGTACACAAAACAAGTTTATAAAGAGTCGCAGAGATATGAAAATTGACAGAGTTCAGCTAGTTCTTGAAATAAAGCAAATCCCAATACTGAAAATGTTCCTAATTTAGTCTACACCTCTGTGCAAATTAATCAGATATTTTAGAAACAGACATGTTTATCTGGAATACTGAGTTGAAGTAAAGCTGTCCAGCGTGAGAAGATTTAGTCTGAGATAGACAGGTCACATTGAGTAATTTAGCATTAATGAAGAGACTCACTTTTTGCCATTTCTCAAAATCTCCTTTCCTTAGGTTCTTTCTATGCCAACTTCTAAGTGTCTGGTTGTTGTTAAATTAGCCTGGCACTGACCCCTAGTGGTCTCCCAGGAATCATTTAATTCTCGGAAGGTTACAAACATTTAGAAGGAAACTCTTTTAGATAGGTAACTATCTCATAAGTGACCGGAAATAAAGTTTCTAGGTCTTCTCATTAACTTTAATAATGTCAGATGTGTACTTACAGGTGGAAGTTTGAGACAATTTAAAGAGTTATTTCATCTCTTAATTCAGGTGGAAAATACCTCTAATGTTTCAGAAATTTTGGACTGTGGAGAAACAAAATCATTTGCAAGTTTACTTAGTACATTTGTAGTTAAACCCAAATAATTTAGAAGGGTGAACTGAAGTACTTGGTGAAAGAAATATATTTCTCTATTTAGTTGTATGATGTGACAACATAGTCACATGAAAATGGTATGTAGTAATATCTGTTTAATAAAGATCTGACGACCTTTCTTATACACTGAATTGTGTATTTCACGTGGAAATGGGCCCTCTAATTCTACTTAAGGCACTAAAATACTCTGCTAAGTTTTAAATCAGCAATAATGGATAGATTACATATTCAGGAAAGCAATTTCATCAAATCTTACTGCAACTACCTTTCATAAAATTCATTTTAAAGTCTAGTGATTACATAGCTAGTTTGGGAATCATATTAATTTCTAAGAAATATTGCCGTGAGGGAGGAGGAATGGCTAAGGGCTTTATTTAAACACCACATTAAGGCTTCTTCCCTGAGTGTAATATTCTCAATTTGATGTGTTTCAGAAAAGTTACTCGCATATGATAGGAATGAAATCTGATTTGACGAATCCTTGATGACTAACATGTGCCTCTTTGACCATTTTGTTGTGGGTGCATTTATAATCTGGCCGTGAAATATGGCTCAGTTTACTGGAGATAAGTATAGTTTATGGTCGGCCATGAGATGTTGTTTCTTCCATTTGAGGATAGGAAAGTGCAATTCTGTAGACTAGTTGAACTTGACATATCCCCACTGGGCTGGAACAGGATAAAATATAAAGTATATTCTCTCTGTTATCTCTGGGTATATGTGACTATTTCTGGTAGTTGAAAAAAGCTTTTGTTTAACATTTGAATGTATATACCTCACTTGGATTTCATCTCAAGTTGCTTCAATATTGCATAAATATTCACTTGTAATTTTATTGATGAGCAAAGGGTTTAAAATCTTGATTGAATGCTTGCTGTATTCCTGGCTCTGTGGTTGACTCTGGGGATCCAATTGTAATATAGTGCAGTCTTTTCTCTCAAAAAACTCACCTGATGTTTGCCAAGTGTGGTCTTCCCACTTATGCATCTTAACGAAATACAAACCAAAGAAACATTAGTTCATGCTTAGTCTTATTACATTAGGCAGAATTTCTTCTTAAATGACTTTTGTATGCTGCTGATCTCTTGGTTGATGACTATAAAACTTCTGTGTTTCTGTATACGTACTGACTTGCTGAAGAGGTTTCAGAGGTAATTCTAATCAGACCATAACAGGTAGATAACATTTTATTAAGCAAAATAGAGATGCCTCACTTTTTTGTTCAATATTCAGGTTTTTTCCCCTGCTGAATGACATGATAAGGTTGATTTTAAAGAATGCACTATAATGTATGGTGATCAGTTATGAATATTACATCAGATGATATAAAAAATACAGGTTTAAGCAAAAAATTGGCATGCCCTCAAATTTGCAAAGTTGGCCGAATCAGTAAGTATTTAGCGCAATGTTTTCATTTTGAGTTCGTACTTCTCATGCAGAGACAGTAGGTTTGGGGAAATGACCATTTAAATGCACAGCTTTTTCCTGGGATGATGATTTTTTAGCTGGTTTCAAAGGCCGATCTGTTTTGCCCTTGTTGCCAAGGAGGGCTTTGCAAGAGGAGAGAAGATGCAGTTCTCCCTGCCAGACTAGCCAGTGGCGCACCTCGCATCCCATTTGCACACATTCAGAGAAAAAGGGGCCAAGATCTGAGCCTAGAAATAAGCACCATTGGTGTCTCTCAGCTGTGAGCTGTGGGGAGTGCTTTGGGCATGTACTGAGAGAGAAGGAGGCTGGGCTCATTCTCTTTTAGAAATATTTATTAGAATAACTCCAAGGGGAAAAATATTTTCTTCCTGTGTAGCCCTGTGTGAACCTGTTATTGCTAAAAGCCCTGAAACGTATTTTTATGTTTTCATAAGACATTTGAAAATGTTTCTAACATCTCCCCCTTTTCTAGCCCTCTTGTAACTTCTTCCTGATTATGGACACTCTAAGAATATGAGAAAACGCTAAAATTTGGAAATGACATAGTTTCTCCTACAGCCTGTGGGCTCTCAGGAAATTTCAAACTTCAGAGCTGAAATACTTGTTTGCCACGTCCTTCGTGACAAACAGCAATGGCCTGAGATAGACAGGCCTGTTCCAGAAACACAGACAAAATGTAGAGTCTTAAAATACTGCATGACTGGGGTGTGGGGTGCTGACATACATAAGCATATTAGAAAAGTATTTCTTTTGCTCTTGGAAGTCTCTCTCATGCCCACTTCCTGTTAGGGTTTATTCATTTTCCCAACATTTTCTACCAACCTTTAAGCAAAAGAAAATATTTATCTATTAATTTTCTATTGTGCAAACTCCAATTGTGTCTACACTAGCTGACAAATTTTCCTGACTTTCGCAATGAACTCTTTTTTGTCTAGATACTGCACCTAATTGGGTTGACAGTCTCTTTCTCCATCGCTTTATTAACATGGCAGAATCATGCACCCTGCCCTTATTTCGGTTGATGCAGGAATCTCTACTGAGCAGTTGTTTGTTCCCCCGTTACTGCAACAGGTTGTAATGAGAATGAGGCAGACCACCTGGACCGGGACCAGCAGCCTTATCCACCCTCCCAGAAGACCAAGCGCATGAGAACGTCTTTCAAACACCATCAGCTCCGGACCATGAAATCCTACTTTGCCATCAACCACAACCCAGATGCCAAGGACCTCAAGCAGCTCGCTCAGAAAACAGGCCTGACCAAAAGAGTTTTGCAGGTAAGACACCTCTTTGTTGGCTGTGCATACATCTCCCTTCCCCTTGCCAGTAAGTAGTTCTCTTCCCCATCAGCTTGATATGAATGTTTCCTGTTTTGCTTCTTACTAGCTTATCTTAGTTATCTTCTTAGAGGGTGTACTGAGATCTTGCAGGGGCAAGCTCCTTCCTGCAGGGACCTCAGAGACAGATCGAGGGTCTTTTAAGATGCAGCCACGTTCTCCCTACAGATGGGGACAGGCCCTCCAAAGCCAGCAACAGCCTGTCTCACTACTGTGCAAATGCACATGACATTGTTTACACAAGTCCTGGCTCTAGAGAGTCCCAGGCACATTAGGCTCAGGGCACCAATTTGTGAGGTGTCCGTGGGCACTATCCTACTCGGCACGCTCTTGGCAGCCTCACTCAGATGTGATGACCTTCCAAATTCAGGTGGACCTTTTCCTCCCCCAACTCCTGAAAAGCCAAAAGTGTAGTCATCATCTCGGCGACTGGAGCAAGTATTTTCCCATTTTAACAAATCATAATTAAAAACTGAGAGCCAGTTCTGTTGTCCAAATGCTTCCCCGAATTTATCATGGTAAGAATATACAACTCTGAAATTATAATGGCTTGCTGGGAGTCACCTGTGATGTCCACTTCTCGGTGACAAAGTACAGATATGTTACATTTTGGTAAGTGGTCTCTGGCTGTTTTGAGTCTGTGGCCCTGGGAAGACTTACTGGGTGTCAGACTCAAGAATAGCCTGAACTGTCTCAGTGATGTTCATTTCACACAAGTGGTTTTTACCTCGCAGTACGTTTAGTGCCCTTGCTTCTCTCATTCTCAAAAGACAACTGTTGAGCAATCGGTGTATTTCCCCCTTTTACCTCTGTGCCTTCATTTCCATGGTATCTTCATTTAAGCATCGGTTGTCCCCGAGAGTGGCCTTTGTTAATGCTGATGTGATGACTTTCCAAATTGGCTGGGGGGGAGTATGTGCAGTTGAGATAGAATACATCTATAGTTTTACTAGCATTACTCTGTTTTAAAAGAGAGGGGAGAAAAGCCCTTTTCCTCCCAAGAAAAATAAGCAATTATATTTAAAAGAAGAAATACTAAGAAAAAAGAGGAAATAAAAAGAAAAAGAACCCAAGGAAGAAAGAGAAAACAATATATAAAAGTAAACATCGGTAAAGAAATCAATTGGGATTGGTTTGCAGGTTTGGTTCCAAAACGCACGAGCCAAATTCAGAAGGAACCTTTTGCGGCAGGAGAATGGGGGCGTTGATAAAGCCGATGGCGCGTCGCTTCCGGCCCCGCCCTCAGCAGACAGCGGAGCCCTCACTCCACCCGGCACTGCGACCACTTTAACAGACCTGACCAATCCCACTCTCACTGTAGTGACATCCGTGACCTCTAACATGGACAGCCACGAATCCGGAAGCCCCTCACAAACTACCTTAACGAACCTTTTCTAACATTGGTTTTTCGTTTTTTTAATTCTTCCTCTTCTTTTTATTATTATTCTAATTATTATTATTTTATTATTTGCAAGGCTTTTTTTTTTCCTTCTAACTCATAAGATATTTGGGGAATTAAAAACAGCTTGGTGTGTAGCATCTGCAGCCACTTGGCAAATGAGTTTACAGTATTGTCTCCTTTAAGTAAACATAGTTTGTCTACAAAGTGTATTTGGTTTTTTTCTGGTTTTTTTTTTTTTTTTTTCCTTCAGTTAGGTCTCTTAGTCGGTAATGGGAGTTTTTGAAACATTCTAATAAGTGCCCTTAAAATTGTATGTTACTTATTTCCAGAGTCTCGAAGAAAAAACAAAACAAAACAAAAAATGAGTGGTATTATGATGAGCAAATAATCATAATCTCGCTTAAGTAATTAGAACAATGAACCAGATAATTAATTAGTTATTTTTAAAATATTGTGATTGTATGACTGATTATGTAACTTGGAAAACTTCACCTTTTTAAAATTTTAAAACTGGAAAAAAATGTACCTAGTATTCCTATTTCTTACCTGAACTGTTAATTTAAATGAGGAATGTGATTTAACAAAGACATTAATAATAGTAATTTTAAATAATCAGATTAATTAGGTGGAAAATCTATTCCAGAAATGTGATTTTTCCTTCTCTTAGGGATATACAATCCCAATTTTTTTTAACTTAGTTATTTCCTTTTCAATATTTTAAAAAATAAAACTAGGTATCCATGAAAATTCTAATTAGAATTTACATCTCTAGAATTTGACCTCCTTATGCTAACAAAGAAAACAAAAAAACACCTAACAAACAACAACAAAACCTAAAAAGCTCTGAAACCATTCTTTCCACTTTTTTTCCTAGGGAAAATGGAAATAAGCAAAATATAATTTTTTAAGAAGTCAAAAAATTCGGTATACTTTAATTAATATTAATTGGCTTCAGCTGTACCATGATATTGTATCTGACATTCTATATGAATCATTAAAAAAAAACTTAGTAAAGTAACACCAACAATGATGATTCTTTGGCTTTTTTTTTTTTTTTGCTTTATTTTTGGCATGTTGATTTATATATAAAAAACTTTTCTGACATTAGAGATTTGAAATTAGACTTAAAGTAGATAAACTCAGAAGCCTTGTGGATGCTGATCTGAATATATTTCCTAGTTTACAGTAGCATTTTTTCCTTTTAATTTAAGGTAAAATCTTAACGGTCTGGGCAGTGGTGAATGTTCATCTATATGCTTCTGTTGTAGTTAAATATCAATTAGATTGTGGATTTCCTAAAAAAATACAAAAGAAGTCAAGATATATGTCTTGCTTTAGTGGATTGTTAAGAATAACTTTGCACATATTCTCCACTTTTTTGGACCCCTTAAATCTCCCCTGGTGGTCTAGGTGGCTATTTAATAGATTTTAAAGGTGTCCTCTGGCTGTATAAATGTGTGGTTACATATTGACAGTTCACTGCCCACATTAAAGTGCATTATTGTAACTTTTGCTCAGGGTCTTTAGAAAATTAGCACAGAAAGTAGCTTATTTTTTAAAAAAAGATGATGGAAGATAAGTTAACACTGTAACAGAAGAAAGGTGTGATTGCCATTATATATTTAGCAAGTGTGGTTATCATCTTATATGGAGCTTAAATCTTGACTTTTCATATTTCTATTACATTTTGGGCATTTACCACTAACCAGACCAAACAACCTTGGTAAGGCTGAGATCTTATTAATACACTTTTACAGGTAAAATATTGATACTTATAAATTTTGTTCTTTGACAGAACAATATATGGTACTATAGATCTACTTTATTAAGTAGACTAATTATAACTCAGTTCTCCTATGTGCCTTATGATATAACTTGGAAGTAAGTTTGTGAAAAATCAGGATTATATGTGTTGTTTGTTAAATTAACTGTTTTAAGCCCTTTTGACACCTCACTAGTTTTGTACTGTTTTACCTCTTATTTCTGAAACTGTTTTTATGGTGTATCCTGTTAGAGGGGACAAACATGTCATAGAAAGCAGTTGTGCACTCTTTCAAATATAGTTGATAAATTCAATAATCTTATATATTGAGCTTCGTGTTTATAGTACAGTAAGTGGTCTAGCAAAATTGTCCATGTTTCTTCGTTTATTGATAAATGCATTGTATAGAAACTATTTCCCCTAAATATTTATGGACCAAACAATTGTGATATATCCTATTAAATTTGTGTGAATAAACCATTTTGAATCTAAGGAGTTTTATTTCCCATCAGTTTTATTTACTGGTTTTAGTGTCTTTTCACTATCTATATGTAAAAGCTATTAAAACGATAGTATAATTTTTTAATGTTCAAACATACAAATAGCTTTTAGATTTCCAGACTTCTGATTCATATGAATTGCACACACCATTGCATATGTAGTGTAATCCCATCTTGAATTACTTTTAAATATATTTGCTTATAATAAAAGTAATGCCCCACCAATTTGACTCACTCCCATTTCTATAATAAAAAAATTTAGCAGATAAAGTAATTGCATGAAAAGAAATCTTAAATATGATTAAGAGTTAATGTTAGGTCTATTGAGCAAAAATGAGTATTTGTAAATCTAAATAGAAATTGCAGACCCCTAAAAGCCAAGTTGCTCTGTAGTTAATAAATTGTCACTATGATTTTTTTCAGGGAGAACAAATCTTGGGGCATTACAGCCAAACATCCCGACGTTTGAAAATTCCCTAAAGTATTAAAAGAAGGGGAAAAGTTTGATCGGAAATCCACTGCAGTGAAGACAAAGACACTATTAGGTTATGATAATCATACATTTAAAAATTTATTGAGCCAAAATAAATAGAGAGAGAGAGTGAGACTTAACTGTCATTTATTGAATGTTAACAAAACTTCTGTTCTTTATGTTGTCTAACACAAATGAAGGCTTAAAATTATGTGACTTTTTAAAAAAATTAGATACACTATGTATAAACCAGAGCAACCTGGCAGTAATATGCCCACCCCATATTTGGAGAAAACTATTATTGAAAAAAAATCCCACACATTTGTCAAGCACAATAGTTGTAAAATAAAGCCCAGAATCATTCATTTCACCTGCTTGCTAATGTGTATTAGTCCTATCTGTTAATAGCATTTTTCCAATTGTAAATTCAAAGAAAAGCTATCACTCATTTAAGAGTATAGGGATCAAAATGCAGTCATTTTAGTATTATTGTTTATTACCTCCTTTTTAAACAGAAGTCTCTGCATGCACTTTTACATCTGTCACCTCTAGTGTACTCTCTGTAATGATGACTTACCTTTGCTGTTTCTTGTATGATAAATAGCTTTCATTAATAAACATTTTATTTGATGCAAACATAGTTAACTTTATGTTAAACACACGCTGTTGAAATGAACTTCAAACACTGTCTTAAAGAGGCAGCACAGAACGTTTACAGTTTGCTATACTTAGGAAAAAATTCAAACAATATAATGAGGTGAAATTCTAGTAGTCTAGGGTAGAGTTACTGGGTTTTTAATTTTCATGACCTATTTTTTATATTCAATTGATACATTCAAAATAAAAATGTAAACCTAAATTACAACAAAAATGGACCTCAGAATAAATTATTGTATAAAATTTCAGCAACTTTTTTAGATTAGTAGGACAAAATATGTAGATTCTGTATGAGTTTACGTATTCACTATGCAATGAGCAAATTTATTGAAGTGTAAAAATATATTCTGAACTATGAAAAGATGCAGTTTTTTCTAGTTCACGTTACATTGGTATTACAAACAAAGGAGCAGGTGGAAAGAAAAAGACATTTAGGAATGAGGGTTTTTTTTTTAACTGTTAAAGGACATATTTGAAGAAAGAATTTTTTAACTATTCCTGTTCAGCTGTATATCCAAAGCATATGTTAAACAAATTAACATAAAATACTTTCCAGAAAACTTTTCATTATGATAAAATTTTTATTATATACAAATGAACCCTATGTAAATGATGTAACTTTTATGAATAACAGACATTAAATATTTCACTTACATATATTCTCAGAATTTTTGAATGTTTTCTTAAATGCTTTCTCTTCCTGAATATTAAAAAAAGAAAAAAAGAATTAAAAAGAGAAAGGGAGAGGGGCAACTTACTACTACTTCTACTACTACTAAAGAGCAATGCACCATGACAAGCAGACTATTTTGAATGATCATGAAACATGTTGGTTTTGTCAGTAACTTGAATGTTTATGCCTCATTGAAACCTCATCCATGGCTACAGCAACCTAAATAGATTTTCCAATACATTTTCAGCCATTTTATCCACATCTTTGTCCTACAAGATTTGCCTTCTTTCCCTGCTCTGTCACCTATGGCAGTTTCCTTTAGTAATATTTTGGAACCTTGCCTGGTACTACAGACCTTTAAATATTTGTCTGGTATGTGAAATGTGGGAAGAGACCAAAGAAGAAAAGAACACAACTGAAATTAGATATTTTAAAAATACAATACAAGTTTGAATTGGATACATTTTAAAATAGAAAGGAGTACTGATTGTGTAAGTGGGAAGAGGAAAAAGTGTGTGATGCAGAGTTGGAAGGCCCATTGTGCCTTCCCATGATATACAGTGTCTTCGAGATGGGGCAACTGCAAACTTACTGTTCGGCATACAATGGAAAATGTGGACTTTGGAGGGCATCAAATTTTTATAGCTTCTACCTCCCAAATGCCCCTGTTAGTCTAACTTCTGGCAAAATGATCTTGGGTACAAAAAGCTTTACTGAGAGTGTCTATGACCTCTGGTTGAATAGCCACTTAAAGGTAGGCTTACATGGTGGCAGGTTTTTGTTACCTCAAATAAGGATAAAACTTCACAACAAAAAAACCAAAGCAAACACCCTTAAAATCTCGCGATTTTGCATTACCCAAAAAGTAGACAGCTTTATTTAACAAAATCCCAGTGGAATCGACTGTAGATCTTTTTGGAATCAAACATTTTTTTCTTAACCACATGCAAAACTCTCATTTTTCTATGGTAGTGTGCCTGCAGTGAGTGTTGTGGTGGAAAGCATTAAAAATGGAAAGTTCTGAAATGGAAATTTGGACTCGTGTCATTCTAAGCTCTTAATATTAGGGATAATGCATTTGTGAAAATTAAGTATAAAACACCTAATTTTGTAGGGAGTTGTGCTATTTAACTTTTAACTATAGTATGAACAAAGTAGAGAGTGTATACTCTCTAGGTAATTCAATACGTTTTGCATTTTATGGCCATTAGACATCAAGGGAGATTAAGGACTCCAGGATTTAGTTTAAATTGAAAAAAAAAAAAGCCATTGCATTTTCTTTGAAATTAAATGTATATAAATCCCATATTGGCCTTGTGGATCTATTTTCTATTTTTAGTGACAGAGAATTAATTCCGAATATAGAAATTAAACAAAACCATGATGCAAGATCACTTACTTTACAGTGTCAAAATAAGAAGTTATGTTCCTAATGATTTATTATTGACTGTGAGCATTTAAAAATTATACTTTACTCCTATTACATTTTTTTAAGATATTATGATTTTCCATATTTTCAAAATAAATTACAATTCTAAGTTAATCTATTATTTTGAATATCCTCTTGCAAGATTTCCATTTCATTTTATCTGGTTCCACAGCAAACAAATACCAAATAAAAATGTTCAAAATTGTGAATGATACTAAGGAAATGTCTCTGAATATGATGTGAGTAGAAATATTATTGCCTCAACTCATTTTCTCTTTAACTATGTTGAAAATAGATAATTTTATCTACTATCACGCCCCCTTTCTCTGTGAATATTAACATAGTTAACCCTCCCTTACCATATATCTGGCGTCAGCAAGTCCTTCTTCCCTTGGATTATTAGTTTTTGCTTCTTTGCAATACATTTTATCTTGTGCTGAAATAACAAAAACAGGTAAGAATAAAGATCCTGGTTATTAGCCATATTGAGAAAGCTCCTGGTGTGCATTTCTGTGTACTTTTTCCTTACATATTAGAATTGTCAGGAATATTTCTTTTCTTTGGAACTTTCTGTTTACATCTTGCATGATCTTATAAATTGATCTGAAGAGTAACTGGATACCTTTTATGGTTATTTGAAAATAAAATTTCCTACAAATAAGATGTGCCAGTCTCTGTTGCCTCATATTATGCATGAATATATTCATTTTTCTATACTGTCACATCAAATCAGAAAATATTAATCTCAGAGGATACTTAAATTGTTATTTATAACAAATATGCAGGATGAAGAAATTGAATGAGTTTGCCTTTACTTGGTCATTTGCATTCTGCTTCTCTTCCCTTTTCAAAGCCGAATAAATCATGAAGGGTGATCAGCTTTAACTCTGACATTCAAGGGTTTTGACAGCTTTAATCACTTAAATTTTTTATTCAGTAAACTTTATAAAATAAATGCCCTTTTTGAAATGTGATTTTTGAAAAGCACAAAGGTATTTCAGGATTCAAGTAGCTGATGTTCGAATCCTGAAAGCGATTTTTTTCCAGGGGAAAATTATTTTAAATAATAAATTTATCGCATTTTGTCTGATTGACCTAGATGCTGTACAAGAATTAGAGATCTATTAAAACCTCTAAAATGCTATGAGGTAAATAATTAATAGATGGTAATTTCCTATAATATAGATTGAGAATTCTTACTTTATAAACACAGTTACATAGTTGTGTTTATAGATCTGAGGTTTCTTCCTAAATATTTTGATGATGAGATGTCTATATATCCAAGGATTCTGATTTCATTCTCTGTTCACTTAATTTCAGCGTCACAAGCCTGTGTGTGTGTTGTATTTCTTCCTAACACCCATGAAAAGATATATGCTATAAGAAAGAAGACATCTTTCTAAAAAACAGTTTTAATTAAAAACAAAAAGTCATAATAATGGCAATTTTTTCAATGAGATATAGTAATAGTTCCAGTTTTCATCAGCCTAACAAGAAGGTCCCACAAATTTCCCTGCTAATGCAATAGTAATCTTTCTATGTTTAGGTAGGTTCATTCACTTTATTGAGGTCGGCCATAGTTTTCTTTTTACTGTAATTATATTGCTGTTTGGAGCATTTCCGTCCAACCAAGTTTGACTAATGCTTATATTATTGAATATTGTTCAATAGTTTAATTTGCTTTATCTATTAAAAAAGGCACAATGACATAAAGGTTCTTTTGCAATTCTAAGAGAATACTTTAGTTTAAATAGTTATGAGATATTACAGTGGCTGCCTCAATGAGTTCATGAAATTTAGTTTATTGATGCTGGTATACGTACACGTAAGTATTCACTAGGGCCAAAAAATGAGCCTCCTGTGTATTAGATAGAGCTAGGTGCTCACACTGACCAAGGGACAGTTCACCATGCTGACAACTTCAGTAGTCTAAATCCCTAACCATCATAAGGTTGGAGATGAAGCATTTGGTATTAACACTGATGTTTTCCATTTTTCTAGAGTACCTTGTATTTCAATATATTAACAATAAAAGATTTCCCGGGGACTTTGTTTTATTTTTGTTTTGACTCAGATATGAATAAACTCAGAATCATTCCTTTTTCTGGGACGAACTAGTTCAACACCCCCACCCCTTTTCAGTTGAAAAAGAAAATCCCAAGATAGATGTGTTTTGTTTCTAGTTCAGAGACAATTGTGGGCCCTCCTCACATGTCAAGAGATTCTCTTTAGTCTCCACAGATTTACTTCGTTAAAAAAATCATTGCTAAAACAGTATCATTGCAGCAGCATGACTACTAATAACACTTCTTATTTATTGGTACTCAACTGTTGCTACAAATAGCATTTGATTTTAGGAAGTTTACAATTCTCCTAACACACGGATGGTTATTCCTGCCTAACACTGTCTACAAGCGTTCGCAGCTTCTATTCAGCGCGTCAAGTGCTCCCACCGTTCCTCCTCAACTCTTTTTCATTTATATTCCCATTACACTATTTAAATCACTTTCTTTAAAGCTTGCAATAATCTTTTCCTACTGAAATCATGGGATTTTCTCTTCCATTATCCATACTGTCTTTTGTGCCAGATTTTACACCCTTTATGACTTGCTTCTCTGAAAACAATTTCCCCACAGGCCGCGCACCTGCCTCTTCTTCCCGTGGTTTTGCTGACTCAGCGCCTCTCTGCGCAGGCGCACTGGTTTCCCTTCTTTCTTAAAGGGCCAACTTCTCAGTGATGACGCCATCTTGATTGAAGTTCAGTGTAAGTGAAATTGAATTTACTTTTTCTTTGCAGCAATCTTTTTGTTTGGATTTTTTGTTTCTGCTGATGACTTGATTGTAAAGTTTCTCCCAGTCACTCAGCCTGGGACTCATCATTTTCTTCATCGCCTTCTCCTTTTCCTTTTTAAACTATCTTGTGTTGTCACTAACTCCTACTTATTTTTTCTAATTCTGTGTCTTTGACCTTGGTCTTGATCTACCACTTTTTGTACTTTCTTTTCCACCTTTCTCACTACAACTAAGCTTTCATTTGTGGGCGGACATTCCCTGTGGGAAGCCGCCTGGGTTTTCCCGGATGTTGTACCTCTGCCCTCATCTCCGTGCTCTGCTTGCCTGTGGTTGCAAAGTCTGAAAGACCGTATGTAAATGTCGTGGGACAGCCCGGTAATGTAGCATCATGGTCTGGGAGATGGGGAGCGTTCTCTTCGAGCATTTAAAAAGAGCCTGGCTGTCGCTCGACGTAGCAGGAAAAGAGCTTTCTCAGCCCAGGTATAATTGGAACAGAATATACTTATTAATTTTACTTGATACATTTTTAAACATTAATTTCATACTATACCACATAGGAATACCTACCATTAGAAAATAACAATGTTGCTTGAATTGTGAGGGTAAAATGTACTGCTGCACAGAAAGTTTCATTTTTCAGGTGGACAGCCTAGAATTGTGTCCCAGTTGTTGTTGTTTTTTTTTTTTTTAATTTTATTGTAACGGTACATTTTAGATATGCATAGAGATAACATTCGTCATAGGGGATTTGTACCTGTACGTGGTATATGTTGCTGCTTCTTTTTTATCCCATTTCCTTCCTGCACCTTCAACCCCTTCTCCCCTCCTTATTTACAAAAGCTTTGCTGCCATTTTAACCTTCTGTTTTTGTTTTTCTTCTTGTCCCTCGTTTTTAGGAATGCTTTTGTGATGGAGTTTGCATTACTTCTTATCTTTCTAAATCTTATAAGTTATTTTCTTCATAACATATTGCATGTGCAATATTAATGAGGAAAAAATTTAAGAAGAAATAATATCACCCATAATTCCCAAACCATCATATATCTTCTACATTAAAAATTTCCAAGTTCCTTTTGAATAAAATTATAATAATTTTGTTAAAACTGATAGTTTGGTATCTGGGACATGATAAACATTCAGTAAATGGAAATTGACTCTGAGTCTCAAAATTATAAATTGTGTACATTTTTCTAACTGTACCTCTATGAAAATTCTATTAACACTTGTCATATTTCAGGCATTCTTTCTTAGCCATGACTTTCATGTATGTCCCATATACCTGACATGAATTATATTGTCTTTATTATATACATATCAAAGTCTAAGTAAAAGTGTAATTATTTTCTGTGTAGTACCAAAAATTATAACTTTCTCGAGAAAATGGGTGATGTCTTATACTTCATCTTTTTTAAGGATGTAAGGAAATAGTAATTTCTCAGGAGGTATTTTTAAAAATTGAGCGTTGAGACAGACTTTCATAAATAAGAGGATGGGGTACGCTGAAGAAGACATTTTGAGCATGTCTTAGATATTTTTCTCTCGTTGCTGAGACAAAATACCCGACACCCAAAGTTAAGAGAGAAAATGTTTATTTGGCTCACAGTTTGTAGAGGTTTCCATTCATAGTTGGCTGGATCCAAGGCAGGGTGCATGGAAGACAGGCAGAAGGTAGCAAGGTAAGCAAGCAACCTTAGCAGCTTTTTTCTGTCCTTGTATCTCTTCCAGGCTGCCAGGAATAGGGTGGGGCCAAGCCAATCAGTCGATTGATTTAGTAACCACAAGCCCTTCATCCAGCATCACACACTCTACATTCAGCCACCTCTGAAAAAGCCCCACCTATGACCACATGAGGCTTTGAGGGGACATCTAGGCACAAACCATAACAGATCAGAACTCTGGGAGAAAGAGAAACTGGCATAAAATGAAGCCCTCCTGTTGTCTTTCATCCTTCACAATGAAGGTCAGGGTAAATGTTGTTAATGTAAATCCAGGAGGACTATGCAACTCTTTTTTCTGAGACTGGTGAATTTTTGAAATATGGTCAGTTTTGTAGATGGCGATATTTTAGATGAGTCGCCCTTGAACTCATTCTTTTAAAGCAACAAACCTTGCTTGCTCAACTTTTCCACAGAACTGGATATAGGAAATAGGTAAAATTAAGGCTGTTTTGGTGGACATAGCAGTTGGGTCTGGGGGTTCTCGGGGCACACTTAGGGAAGTACAGTTTTAGATCCAGTCCTGAGAGCCCGTTCAAATGTCTTTCTTTTTTCTTTTCAGCATTCTTATTGCATATTAATTGTACAAATGAATGGATTTCACTGTGACATTTCCATACATGTGTGTAACATGCCTTGATCGTTTCCGTGAAAGATTTTGATAGAAGTTCATAGAGGAACAGAAGTGTACTCCTGTGGCAGTCAGTTCAAAGGGGAAAATGTAAATAAGATCAGATCAAGCTGTGGCCTTGAATAAATCGCTTCAACCATGTCAGTCTTGGTTCCTTCATCTATAAAACGAGAGGGTGCCCTAAACCAGTGTTTCCAGGACTTACCTGGTCTGAGGGTTTATCTGGCAGACTTGGTGAAGAAAGATTTGCGGTCTTACCCTCTTCCATGTAAATGGCCTGTAATCGACTTTATAGAGTTATGTCCCAGGGGATTAGGCAAGTTTGGGACCACACTGACTTAGACACTCTTCACTTGCAGCATTTACCTTTTTATGATTCCATTCGATTCCTCTATTTCTTCCCTAATCTTTTGTGACTATTAATCCTGATTTGCTAGTTTCATTGGATCAAGAACAACCTAGTATATTAGTAAAGCGCACTCCTTGGTATATCTGGGTGTGTCATGGAGATGTGGCATTGGGCACTGTGTACAGTCGCAACCCACTGCTCTGTGTCCTAACCCACCGCTCTGTGTCCCTACCCACCACTTTGTGTCCCTGTGCTGCTTCCTGGCTCCCATGCGCTGAACAGCTTTGCTCCTCCATCTCCTTCCGCCATGACGTTTCTGCCCTGGAGCCAGCCAACCACGGACTGAAACCACAAGCCAAAACGCTCTCCTTTAATAGTCGTGGGTATTTTTTCCCAGTGACGGGAAAATGGATACACCTCAGTTCAGCAACACTGAAAAGCAAGAATGTAAACATGAAGTTCACTATGGAAGTTATAGTAAGGAGTTTCACTCCAAGAGAACTTGACCAAACAGCTGTCAGGAATCTCTTAGAATGGAGCAGAGACTAGCAAGTATTGGAATTCTGTCTGAAGCTCAGTAAGCTATGAAAGTGTTTCACAGTAGGGTGGAATGTGTCCTGAATAATGACAGATGTACCTGTGCACCTCTCCGGATCTCATCAGTGTGAGGGGCCAGGTGGCATCATATAACTCTGAACATCCATGACTCAACACCTAACCCCTTTGTGCTCCTGAGCTGGCTCATTCTCTCACACACCCACCGTCAAGGTCTGGGAGTGTCTAGGTGGCGTTTCTGACATACTCATGTGTCAGTTCTTGGGGGTATAATAAGAGGCGAACTCGTGTTCTTCCGCTCTGATTTCCCCTCTGCTTGTAAAGCTGTGTGAGGCTGTCCACCATGAGAATGTGACATGTGACAAACGTGCTCTTCCCAAGTGATCTCAGGGTTCCTATCCCAACCCACGGGACTATGTGAGGGGAGAGGCACCGTGATGACATCATCTCCTTTACTGCCAGGCATCTGTGTGCAGTCTCCCTCCTGAGGTCCCAAACGGAAGTTCTCAGACAACTAACTTGCAAATCTCAGGGCTGTCCGTTTTGCCAATGCATTTGAATCTCAATTTGGGCTCAAGGTGAGAGAGCCTCTATATAGAGTTATGTGGATTGATAACTGATTTGAAAACTCGGTCCCAGAGCGGACCAATTAATGAATAATATACCCTGTGGGGGGTGTCTAGGGGCTTGCTCAAGGACTTTACTCTTCTCAACAATTTTATTACCAAATTAGTTTGAGGACAGAGCTGTCAAGCTAATCACACTTGCAGATGGCGCAAAGCTGGGAGGGACAGAAAATACAGTGGATGGCAAAATCAGAATCGCAAAAACACTGAGAGATTAGAATGTGGATCTGAATCTAAAAGATAAATTTTAGTAGGAAGAAAATATAAAACTCTGCATAGGCCCCAACTTCTCTTCACACAGATACGCGCTATGGTGCTGACATATACATTTATTTTACTGTGGAATACTCTCATCAAATACGATTTTACCAGAATGGTCCTATGTAAGAAAAAACCTGTTCTGGGTGATGGAGGAACTGGAGGAGGAACTGGGGAGGAGGAACTGGGGTGGAGGAACTGGGGACCCCCCTCCCTTCTACTCTTCTTTCTCCATGGCCCCTGAGGACAGTCTCCAGAACATAGTTTCAAACTTCTTGGGCTCTGAGTTAGTGGAGCAAGGGACTGGGGGGAGAAGGGAAGACTGTACATGGTTAAGGAGCAACGTATGTGGAAAAATCTGGTCAATTTTTGTTCAAGGCAGACTCAGTATGAACCAATAGTATGATGTGGTCATTTCCCCAAAACAGTGGACTTTATTTAAGAGGAGGTGGTGGGCACAGAGTAGTGAGACTACAGAACGTACCTCTGCAAGGTAAATGACACAGGCACTCTATGTCCTCCCAATATTGTCATCATCTGGCAGCTATAATTTTGCATCTTATTTTTCATTACCCTTTTATCATTCTATCATATGTATTTTCCTTATTGTTAGATTATTGTTTGTAATGGCTGCTCACTCTGCTGTACTGTAAATATACTATCATTTATGTATTGTTCTTTCACTGTTGGAAGATTGGCTGGGGCTGCTGCACATGGTGGCACAGGCCCGGCCCCACACTAGTACAATGATAGCATTCTTAGAGATTAGAATGGCAACAAAAGCTACTCTTAAAAAAAATGTTTTTTGTGTCCTGGAGATCATACACTCGGCAACTGATCTACAGCTGAGTGACACCCAGTCCTATCCATTTTTTTTTTTCCTCATTCTTTTCTATCAGGGTTGCTTGCCATTCAGACCTCTAAGATGTCTTCTTTTAGAAGACCTCGTCCAACAGATCTGCTGAGAAACAACATGACATAAAAACATGCTTTTTTCCTCTAGGATTTAAGGATTCTAGTAATACACTCAGTTATGATAAGAAGTGTAACTGAGCCAGGCGTGATGTCACACACCTGTAATTCCAGATGGTGAAGCAGAAGGATCACAAATTTGAGCAGAGCTTGGGAAGTTTAGCAGCTTAGCAAAACCCTGTCTCAAAATAAAAAATAAAAAAGGTAAGAGCTGGATATCAAGCTGAGTGTGAAGGCCCTGAGTTCAGTCCCCAGTACTGCAAAATCCAAATCAAGCCAAACCAAAACAAACAAACAAAAACCTCAACCAAATAACCAAACAAAATTGGGGAAAAAAAAAAACAAGAAGCAGGAGGACTGAAAATACTCCATACACTCATACTTCCCAGTATTTTTTCCACAACCCACAAATTGATTAACTGAATCTCCCTCCCGGACTAGCAGGGTAGCTTCCATTCTATCACTCAGCTCTGACCAGTTCAGTACTCAGTTTTCTACTTGAAAAAAAAAAAAGTGATTTAGACAAATTATCTCAAAGATTCTTGCAATGTTAATGTCTCAGTTTTCTATTATAGTTTCCAGTCAGCAGAGAACATATTTTTTAGAGATGTAGGTGATGATGCCTACCACATCATCTTACAATCAAATCTATCCACTCGGTGTCATGCAAGCTCCCTGTAGTTTTCAAAACACGGTCCAGGAACTGCTGGGTTCCCCTAATACTTTGAGGACTGCCACACAGTTGAAATAGTTTGTATAATACTAAGGTGTTATTTGCTTGCCAACTTTTATTTTTTCATGCATGTCCCAAGTATGAGAAGTTTATTGCTCTTTTCAGATACCACACTGCAACTATGTCTTATGAAACTACCATTTTCAAGTTTTGGTATAGATACTAAAGAAGACTATTCACAATTATCTGAAAAGAATGGAAATGTTCTTCTCTTTCCCAAATGCATATCCTTGGGTGGTCAAATTTTCTTTTTGTATTTCAAACAAAATAGCAGATTAGAAGCAAACCAGGTACGAGAATCAGTTTTAATTTCTACTATAATATTGTATTTTAATTCAATGATTTGCACAGTAAATATTGTTTTTCTAATACAACACTGACATAAGTAATTTAAAAACAAAGATCTTTAGGGTCCTAGATCAAAAAGCTTGAGAAGGAGTGGTTAAAACATTATCGAAGTACCCAATCTTCCTTTGGCCTGGTGGCTGCCACTCCTTTCTTGGGCTCCCCTACTTTCCTGTCCTATTTGTGCACAGGAAGGTCTATCAGAAAGGGCCTGTGGTGGACTGATATGGGCAACTTGAGCAGGAACGTCCAGCTGGGCTGAGCTGGTGGGTTCTGGGTGTAGAGGATCCACCTAAGGATCGTTTCAGACACAACATAAAGGAGAATGGGAGCAGAAGATAGACGCCGGCTGTTTCCCAGGAGAAGCTCTGTTGGGGCTTGTTTCCCTGAAGTGAACTGGGCTGTTCTTGCAGAAGAAGCATGGGGACTTGCTGTCATTGGGGATGGCTACTGTTTGTTTTGGGGGAGCTTTGGTCTTCATCTCTGCTGTGAGTGTCATACCCTGCTTCCAGTATGGATTTTCAGCCTTTTAGCACAGGGCGGACTTACATGAGACAGTGCTGTGGGCTCCCAGACCTTGATTGGATCTTTTGGGTCTCCAGTGTGTAGCTAGACATTCTATACTCTTGCATGTGGCTTGTGTGTGTGAATGTTGTAATGTGTAAATAACCTATACTAAATCTGCTCTCTTGTAAACCATTGACTCTGGAAAGGTAACTAATACAGGGCCATTACCATTTGAAAGTAATCACCTGTGAATTCTTATACTTGATTCTTTTGGAGCTATGGCATGATTCTCTTTCATGGAAATTTTCGTCTAAATTTTGTTTTCATTAAGGGCATTCTTTAAGCAATTTACACAAGAACCAAATGCTAGAATATGGTAATTGCTAGGTCTCAAAAGAACAAATACAAAATGTAGGGGATGGAGAAGAGGATTGGAGGCTAAGAATGACAGGCATAATGAAGTTTCGAGATTGCAGAAAAGAGTGCCCTCACTACCCTTTTGTGTTCCCAAAACGAGGATGTAGGAAGGACAGGTGTCACATACAGTGGTTGGGGGAGTCTCGTAGGAAAACAGAATTAAGTTTTCTCTGGATGACTCTGTGTTGTACTGCTGTGGTACCTCCCACCCCCGAGGTACTGGTGACTGAACTCAGAGCCACTGCACTGAGTTACATCCCCAGCCCAGTTTATTTTTGATTTTGAGACAGGGTCTCACTAGAGCCCCGACTGGGCTTCAACTTGTGTTTAGTCCTCAGGGTTCTGAGATTACAGGCATGCGCCACCGTGCCCAGCTTTGTATTGTTTTTTATTTCTGAAAATGAGCCAGGAGCTGAGCACCTGAGTCTAATGATGTACTCCAGTGAAAGCCCAGTTTATGAGGGCTGTAGCCGAGCTCACAGCTGTTAGGTGAAAGTCAAATGCCCCAAGTCCCCACATTCACTTGGAAATAACTCATTAGTTATCTACTATGCTCTCCTCTCTCAAAAGTAATTCATTATTTGAAAATTCACAGTGTAGGAATCAGAAGAGAAGGCAAGGGATAGGAGGAGAAAGGATACAAAGGATTAGAAGGTTTGCACTTTCATGTGACTTCCTAATGAGTTTGCAGATGATTCCTGGCCCGTGGAGCCCTCAATCCTGCCCAACTCTCTTGAAAAACTTTTCCAGGGCTGTGTCCCTATTTTTATCTGACTCAGTGTGAAGGTATGTGTCACCTAGGTGAGGAAGACCGAGGCTGATTTTGACCCCTGCTAGAGAGCAGGCAGCATTAGAAGGGACACAGTGGCTTTTATCAGTGCCACAGGCACAACTCAGGCCCCTTCATTCCCAATCAGGTCACCAGTAATGAGATCCGGGAACCTTTCCCCAGGGTTAGTCCCTAATATTAGAGTCAGGCTCACTGCAATTTGGGCTCATCAGATGGAACATATGAAAAGAGAAGGTGACAGCCAAAATTTTAAGCAAATGCTGGAATAGTTACATGACGGTTGCCTTGAAGCAAGGTTAGAAGTGGTGTAAGATTACTATGGCATACACTTGCATGTAAAATGGTTCGGCTATTATTTTCATACATAAATTTTTAGGGAACCATTTAAATATAGAATAGAATTCATTCATCACACATTCGTCCATGCAGCCCCTCATTTATATGCTTTTATTATACTCCAAGTATAATAGCTTTTATTATACTCCATCTTTTCATCCTATATGAATGTCAAAAATTCAAACTTTGCAGAGGTTTTTACACATTTTCTGCAGGACCATGTGACCTGCTAGAGAAATTTATACCGGTAGGTCAGATGAGTGTTGTGACGGAGTCATGATCGTGTTCACCTCCGTGTTTCCTGAAACATCCTATTTCTCTGATCAAATGAATCTCCCATGCTCTGCAATAGCACGTCAGAGCTTTCCATTAGTCTCAGATCTCTTACACCATCTCCTCCAAAATATTCCCCACACTTTCTGGGAAGATCACCTGGTTTATCTCCCAGGAAATCCTTCGTGTGGGGACAATATTGACCTCTCATACCTGAGCCACACCCAGATTCAGCCTTTTCTTCCTCCCTGTCAGGTAAAGGGGTCTGCCTGCCCTCTTTAAAATCCTCCCGCCTGGAGTTTCTAAGGAGCATGTCTGTGAGTCAGGATTCCCGATCCAGATGGGATGGAGCCTGAAGGCGTCATGGAGAGTAACTGGAAGGAGATCGTTGACAGCTTCAATGACACGAACCTCTCGGTATCCGTCCTCCGTGGCATCTACCCCTGTAGTTTTGAGGAACCCTCTGCCAGCCAGCAGCGTGCCACTCTCTCATCTCAAGCGTTATGATGTGATTGCTCAAGCCCAGTCTGGGACTGGGAATACCGCTTCCTTCGCCATATCGAGTCTGCCACAGACTGAGTTAGATCTAAAGGCTCCTTGGGCTTTGGTTCTGGCTCCCACTCGAGAATTGGCTCAACAGATACAAAACGTGGTCGTGACATTAGGAGACTAGATGGGCACTTCATGTCAAGCCTGTACTGGGGGCACCAGTGTGCGTGCTGAGGTACAGAAGCTGCAGATGGAAGCTTCCCATATCATCATGGGAACCCCTGCTGCGTGTTTGATGTGCTTATCCGGAGCTACCTGTCTCCCCAATACATCAAGCTGTTTGTGTTAGATGAAGCGGATGAAATACTGAGCTGTGGATTCAAGGACCAGATTTATGAAATTCCGAAAGTTCAACAGCAACACCCAGGTTGTTTTGTTGTCAGCTACGATGTCTTCTGATGCGCTCGAGGTGACCAAGAGGTTCACGAGGGATCCCATTCAGATTCTCGTCAAGAGGGAAGAGTCGACCCTGGAGGGTATCCGCCAATTCTACCTCAACGTGGAGCGAGAGGAATGGAAACTGGACACACTGTATGACTTGTATGAAACCCTGACCATCACCCAGGCAGGCATCTTCATTGACACCCGAAGGAAGGTTTATTGCCTTCTGAGAAGATGCATGCCCGAGACTTTGCTGTCTCTGCCGTGCGTGGAGATCTGGACCAAAAGGAATGAGATGTGATCATGAGGGAGTTCTGGTCTGGCTCTAGCAGAGTATTGATTACCACTGTTTGCTGGCCAGAGGCACTGATGGGCAGCAGGTTTCTTTAGTCATCAACTATGATCTTCCCACAAACAGGGAAACTACATCTGCAGAGTTGGTCGCGATGGGCATTTTGGCTGTAGAGGTGTGGCTATTAATATGGTGACAGAAGAAGACAAAAGGACTCTTCGAGACACTGAGACTTTCTACAACACCTCCACTGAAGACATGCCCCTCAATTGTTGCTGACCTCATCTGAGAGGGGCTGTACTCCCCAGCCCCAGCAGAGTTCAATCTTGGGGGGCTGTGGAGAAGCTGGAGGAGGGAGGGGAGGGAGCCAAGGGATGGACATCTTGTCAATTTTTTTTCTTGGAATAAATGTCACTTTTTGAGGCAAAAAAAAAAAAAACCTCCCACCTGGGGACCTTATTCTCTAATGTTTTCAGAAAATGTACCCAAGCATTTATCTTCTATTTTTTTTTATATCAAATAGATCTACCAATTGTCCCCAAACCCACTTCCTAACCAGTGTTTTAGGGAATGGTACATTTATCCATTATGCAATCTAGAATTCCTAGAGTTATCTTTGGCTTAGTTTTGTCTCTAATAATCATTCGTCGTACTTTGTTGAATTTGACCTATATTTCACATCTGCATGCCCCTTTCACCATTTCTGTGGTCCAGGCTGCTACCTTTCCATTTCTGGATGACAGCGACCATTTTTAGCTTGTCTTGCCAATGCCTTGAATTCACTTTCCATATTGATATCTGTTCAGAATATAGCAATACTCACACTGTTGCCCAGCAGCACCCTGTTCCTTCTACTTAAAACATTTTTTAAATTGCTTTCCCTAATTCAAGAAAGCTCGTAGTTTTTAGCTTGGGATGGAAGGCTTGCCTTTCAGCATGCTTCTCCTGATTTCCTAAGCTCCAACCACACTGCATGAATTCTCCTTCAGCACAGGCCTTTGCAGCTGCTGTTCCCTCAGTCTAGAAAGCACTGTGGTTCTGCTCCGCCTGTTAAACACACCCTCCATTTCCAGTTTAAGTGGCCCCTTTTCAGAAGCATGCCTCAGACAATATCAATTCTCCATTAGAAGGTTTCATATGCTTTTTCTTTATATAACATATGACAGCTGCCATTTTATATTTAGTCATGAGATTACTTAATATTGTCTCTGTCCTCACCAGCCTGGAAACTCACTGGGGCAGGGACCACTTCTGCTTTCGCATTGCGTACCTAACATGGTGCCTATCAGGAAACAGGCACCCCATAAATATTTATTGAATGGATGTGGATTGAATAAATGGTTAGGGGACTGTTTTACATGCTCTAGGCACTGATTCTCAAACCTTCACATCCAAATCACCTGGAGGCTTGTTAAAGTGCAGATTCGGGGCCTCAACACCAGAATTTCTGATTCAGTAGATCTTGGGTGTCATGTAAAAATTTACATTTCTAACGAGTTCCAAGGTAATGTGCATGTTATTAATCTAGGAATCACAATTTGAGAACTGTTGCTTTAGGGAATTTAATACATGATTATGATATGATTACTGTCTTCGAGAAACTGGCAATTTTATTCTGAGCACAAATAGTAGATAAGAGAAATTTGAGTAAAAACCACACTATTTTAAAATTATGGAAGTCATAAATAGGAAATACATGACCTGTTCTTGTCTACTCTTGATGTGCACAATTGATGTACACAATGGATTAGGGCCTATAATTTTTTCTATTAGTTTTTATGGTACAAAAAGAAAGATCATTTCAAACTGAAATTATTACAAAAATAGTTCAGAGGGTGGGGGGTGTAATTCAGTGGTAAAATGTTTGTCTGTTATGTGCGAAATTCTGGGTTTAATCTCTAGCACACACCCACCCCTCCCCGAATAATTCATTGGATATAAAGTGGATCTTAAAGGACATTTAAGGACTAATGGCTTGAATTCTTAGGGTACAGTAGGATGCAGAAACATGCCAAAGAGGGACAGTTAAGGCAACAGCAGTGGGGAGAGGAAGCAGCGTGCCCAGACATAAAGAGAGTGGGTAAGAGAAAGATATAATTTAGCTGGAACCTAGGACTGATGTAAAAGAAACAAGTAAAAATTGGCAGGAAGTGGAGTGAAGAGAGGGCGTGGCTTTGAGAAGTGAGAGCAACAAGATGGGCTAGTGGCACATTTGTGTGTAGGTGGCCAAATGATGTCCATTGTGCCTTCATTCCCTGTCTACTATCTGGCTCATTTATGGAGGAATGACAGTCGTGGGAAAACCGAAGCCTCCTGTAGGGCAGCAGGTGTTCCAACTAACATCTGCTCCATATTTATCTCTAGTACACTGTCCACAGAGCCCAACTAGTAGCATTAATATGTCAAAATTTTTGTAGCGGTTAGTTTTGGGTGATAAAATTAGGTCCTGGTACAAGTTATTATAGCCTACTAAGACTTTTTTCCCACAAAAAGTGAGACAAATATCACAGTTGCCTAAATAGATTCCATAGTTGCTGTACCAAGCTGTTTTCAGAAATGAATTGCAAAACATTCAGAGCTACCGATAAACGTGCAGGCCTGAAGGCATCACAGCCTCAGTCCCGGGGACGTCCTGTGCCTTTGAGCTGAGGTGCTTTCATGCATACACATACCAGGGGATAGAGGGTCAAGCCTGACACAGCCCAGTTGTCATCGGTATCTTCTAATCACTAGAGAACACAAACAGCCTTTAGACTTGTCTGCAGGAGACACTTGTGGCTTTAGAATGTATTACTTTACCAACAGGATTATTTCTCAGTATCATGAAATAGAGTTTTGGATCGTTTCCTCTGTATAAGGAACATTCAATAGAACTGAGTTCTACAGAATCCAACTAAGTTTACGGTTTTTGTTGTATGATTAGAAAATTTTATAGATATTTTATTTCATATTATACAGGTTATATAGTAAACGTTATGCTACGATATTTTCCAAATGCTTTTCACTCATTCCAATAAGCTAAGTAGGAATTTTTTTTTCTCTGAAAGACCTAAAAAAATTATCATCCACTGACAAGCGTGAAAGCATTACAAAAATTCTGCCCTTCCACATATCTCCTTCTGAAGATAACAGTTTTTCTAATGTATGAATTCCCCCAGTGACTGCCAATTTTGTACCAACTTAAAAAAAAATCAGTGAATGTACAATCATGGAATACTAGTTAGCAATAAAAAGAATGAAATCTTGTCCTTTGTAGCAACATGGATGGGCCTAAAGAACATGATATTAAGTGACATAAGCCAGACACAGAAAGACAAGTACCAATGATTCTGATTACATGTGGAATTTTAAAAATATGAACTTGTGGATAGAGTAGATTGGCAGTCACCAAAGGCAGTACAGGGGAGGAAGGGGAAGATTAGGAGATTCTGGTTAACAGGTATGTCTTAGTTGCTTTTCTCTCTTGCTGAGACAAAATACCAGACACCCAAAGTTAGAGGACGAAAGGTTTATTTATCTCACAGTTTGTAGAGGTTTCAGTCCATAATCGGTTGGATCCAAGGCAAGGTGGCCTGGAAGACAGGCAGAAGGCAGCCAGGTAAGCAAGGAATGCAAGGAAAAGGGACTGACTTCTTCCTGTATTTTATATTTTATCCAGGCTACCTGGCTTTAGGGTGGGTAGCACTCCCACCCTTAATCCTAGCACCTTTAATCGTAACATCGCATCCTTGATCCCAGCAGAATCATGGCAGACCAATCAGTGGAGTAATTTAGTAATCAAAAACTCTAGATCCAGCTACGTCTTACCACATGAGGCTTTGGGGGGACATCTAGACACAAACCATAACAAGGTACAAAGACACACTAGGTAGGAGGACCATGGTCTTGTGCAACATTACACGTAAGGATGATTACAGTTAATGATATTGTATCATACAAATCAAAATGGCTAGAGGAGAAAATTGTGAATGTTCTTATCACAAAAGCATGGTAGATATTGGAGATGACCGAAAACCTAAATATCTTCAGTTGATCATTAAGCAATGTATCCGTGTACTGAAATATTACATGGTACGTAAATAATTTCAATTATTTAGGTTAAAACTTTCTAAAAGACTTTTTTGGCGGGGAGCTGGGGATTGAACTGGGGCCCTTGTGCTTGCTAGGCAAGTGCTCTACCACTGAGCTAAATCCCCAGGCCCTCCAAAAGATTTTAAAACAGCAATGAGCACACTGTGAACAGCAACCATTCTCACCACTATCTAGACCTTCTCTCCTCTCTTGGATGTGATCAGGGTCAGAAGAGAAGTGACATTTTCTGCTTTGTTTAACAGGAAGGAGTGTTTCAGGGTGTTTCTCTTCTAATCAGGATAGCTTTCTATTTATTTCCTTTTAAAATTCACATGTCACATTTGATCAAGGTTTGCTGAGATTAAAAAGGCCAACATTATTTTCATACTTAAAAAAATGCCATGAAGAAGCTTCATTTAGTTTAAATTACACAAAAAAACTTCTGATGTTCTACAGCTCGTGTTGACTGTGACATCTTATTTGTCCCCTCACTCCATCATGTTTCATGCTATTTTAGTACTGTGCTCTGTGCCAGTTTTTTTCCTCTTAAGATTACTAGCTCCATGCATCCAGGGTCAGTGCTACGGGATTCTTTTGTGGGCTTGTACCTGTGCCTGAGCGTAACAGATGCTACGAGATGGATTCATGGATTTAAAAAAAAAGCACTTGAAATTTTAGGCTATTTGTTTCCTACTAAAGAATCAGGTAGTAAGTAAGAACTTACAACTCAATAACTAAAAGAATGCTTTTTTTTGTTTGTTTTTTTGTGAATGAGACATTAGGATGGATTTGAGCTTTTGAGATAGACTGAGAATCCTATTAGGAAGGAAAATCATAAACATATACTCTCAAATATTGTGAGAACAACAAAAAGATGTCTCAGGAATTGCGTAGCCCATATAGCATAATTCACAAAGAAAAATAGAAGGTAATCTACTTTGTCTTAGGACTGAGGCAAGACAATTCAAGGGAGACATGATATGAACTTAATACGCATGTCTTAGCCTGAATCCGTGTTGAAGGTCACCCTCCCCCACCTCAGTGGGGCTGTATTTGGAGACGAGGTCTTTGGGGAAGTGTTAGGATTAAATGAGGTCATCAGGGTGGGGCCCTGGGATGTTGTCTCCGCTTATTTTTTTGTTGCCAGTAACAGAATACTAAAGACTAGGGAAGTTATAAGGGAAAGACTATCTTGGAACCTGGTTCTGGAGGTCGAGGTCCAAGGGTTGTATCTGGTGATGCCTTGTTGCTAGCAAGTCCTGGGGCGGCACAGTGCATCACATGGCCAAAGCGTGCTCACGTGTGTACGTATGTTTCTTTTGTTCTGTCTCCCTCTTCTCCTGATTCAGCCCACCATAGTGACTATCTACTCTTATCACCTTCCGAAGTCCATTCCTCTATACATGATAGTTGAATTAAGTTTCTACTGTCTTCACATTTTATAATTTTATAATATTTAAAATCTCAACAAATGAGGCCTTGGGGGACATACTCAAATCATATCCAAACCAAAACAGAGAAGAGACACCAGAAAGGTTCCTCTCTTTCTCTCTCTGAACCCAGATCTTGGGCTTCTGGCCTCCAAACTATAAGAAAATCAAGTTTTGTTACTTAAGTCATCCAGTTTGTGGTATTTTGTTATGGCAGCCTTGGCAGGCCCACACACACACAGAGCCACACAGAGACACAGATACACACACACACACACACACAATTACATCAGCTTTCTTCTCTTTGCTCCTAATTCCTATCATTTAATAGTCCTACCACTCCAAAGGAGAGTGAGCGAGAGTGACTTTTATGTTTGCTCTAAAGGCAATGAAAGGGCACTACCCACACACTGCAAACTAGAGTGGTAAGTGGCCTGGCAGGTATCACTTACATAATTTGTAGTTTCTTCCACAAACACGTGCTGAGGACCGCCCTTATGGCCAGGTGCTGAGAATACAGCAGAGAGCTGGCACTCTCCCTACCTTCATGAAACATGTGTTCTAGTTTATTGACTAATATAATCAAAGAGAGCGGGCACAGGAGCACGAGCACGAAATCAGAATAGTACTGATGGCCATGGGGCAGTGGAGAATGATATGGTAGGGCAGGCAAACAGGGTACAGCTGGGAGGAGTCAGAATTTTAAAAACAGCTTGCTGATAACCTTGCTGAGATGGCAATTGAGTAAGGGCCTGAAAAGGGCCACAAAGGAGCCTTTCCGCTTTCTGCAGAGAATTCATGGCCTGGGATGGCTGATCGCACTGGCGAACAGAAGGAAGGTCAGTACATGGGAGCGTGAGGGTCCAAGCAGATAATGTGCTCAGGGCCTTAATGGACCCAGAGGAAGCTGGTCTTGTAGGGTCTTGGAGGGTTTTCATTGGACTCTAGTTTTAACTTGATATGAGATGGGAAGCCTCTAGTGGATTTGCAGCAGATGTGACTCAAGATGCCTAAAGTTTAGTGTTTCCTGTACTTTTTTGTTGTTGTTGTTTTGTTTTGCTTTGCAGCACCTGGTACATGCTAGGCAAGCACTATACCACTGAGCTATGCCTCCAGCCCTCGGGTTTCAATATGATTACCTGTGCCTTTTGGTTTAGCAGTGCCTGAAGGAAGTGAATCTTCTTGGGGAGACTCTGTTGATAATCATGTTAAGAAATGATGGTGCATTTAACCAGGCTAGAGCAATGAAAGAGGCAAGAGGTAATCAGATTTTGGATGTTATTCAAACCTAAGGTTAAAAGTATTTGTTGATGGATTAGATATGGTGAAGTAAATGAAGAATCATTTCAGTAATTTTAATCTTAGCAACTAAAGGTGGGGTAGCTGTGGGACGAGATAGCTGGGATTTGGAGATGCGACACTGGGATCTTGGTTTTAACCAAGTTGGTTTGAAATGCTTATTAGGCATTTGAAAGGAGATTTTGAGCAGGCAGTTAGTAAGCAGTAATTAAGATGAAATAACTGACGTGTGTGTTCGCTGGTGGGAAGGATCTCTCACATAAGGGAAGACGGATAGTGAGGGAGGGGGGTGTTGCTGGGGTAGGTGCTCAAGGAGGTGAAGGGGTTGGAGCTCAGGGCCCCAGAGGAACACAGGCGGTTTGTCAGCAATAACTGGAGAGAGGCAGTGCACACAGCACAGGTGCAGGAGCGGGTAAATGTGATGGTGGCAATTTGTGGAAATTCTCTACTGACGACTACAATTTTTCAGTGTAAAAGGAAGTGAGGCGACAGTTGAGTGAGAAAATAGGTACAGCCATATTGGATGTTTGATGAAAAAGAAGATACGCAACAGTGGTCTAGACTAGCGAGATGACATAGACTTGGAAATGATCAGAGTTCCCTACCAGCCTGAAGGGCCCCTCTAAGGTTATGGTCATGAATTTAAACAGAGCACAGCCTGTCTCTGGCCACAATCAGCTGAGCAGGTGCAGCATGGATTAGGCAGGGCCTGGAGCTTGGTCAAGCAAAGAAGACAGAGTGAGAGCGGGTCCAGGGAGTGAAGGGTCTGAGCAGGGGAACAATTACTGTGATGGACCACGAGAGCTGAGCTGTTAGAGGAGAAGGGTGATGACAGGAGGGGGTTGTGGGACCTTGGAAAGGTGGTAGGATCAACAGATTGGGATTCCCTGGGCCAGCAAAGTATACTGCTGAAGTCATGGTACTAGAGGAAGTGAGCTGCGGTAAGAGGTCAATGCCAGAGAGTAAGATTCTTAAAATGGAGATTGTGTCTGTTGTGTCCTGAGCCCTCAATCCAATTTAAGAAAGGCCTCTGATTAAAGCTTTTCACTAACGAGTGAAATCTATAAATAGATGTTTTCAATAAAGTCTAAAACTGCCCCCATAGCTACGTCTTCTGTTTGATACTATTTCTTCAAACACGGTCAGGCTAATACAAATGTTAATACAGTCCTAGGAGTTAATTAATAATAAAACCACAAGCCCGGAAGTCACTGCAAAGCGTCCTGGTCCAGATCCCCCCCCCCCATCCCCTGCCAGTCTTCCACTAACTCTGAGCAACCGGAGGAGAAAGAAGTGTTACCACTGAGGTGAGTCAGTCACTGACTTCAGAGCTCTTATCAGGTTATTGATTTTGTAAAACTTTCATGGAGTTTAAAGCCTGTATGCTTTTCCTGAGGTGGGGAGAGAGAGAGAGAGAGACAGAGAGAGACCTGTATGGAAATGCCTTATAATGTGCATTTATGATGATAACATGAAATTTCATTCAGAAAATTGTGAGCTCCATGTCTAAAAAAAAGTAAGATTAAAATTTCTGAAACTGTAATATCAACATATTTTAAAAATATAATCCATATTGAATCTCAGGCTGGAACTGTTTTTTTGGCTCCATCTTTGCCCTGGCTTGAGTTGTACTTGAATTCTTCAGCTGCAGAAGTCTCCCTTCAGGTTTTGCAGAGGTTTGGAGGAGGAGAGCTCGTTAGGGGGCTTGTTACACGGTGAACCAGCAGACTCAGACGCTCTGGAGGGGACGTTGGTTCTGAGGAGAAACTCTATTACTATAAGGTCTTATTAGGGTTTTCAGCCTTGGGCTTTTTTGGCAGGGCTATGTGCTAAATCATTAAAAAAATATGGAAACTCAGGTAGAAAATCTTTTTATTTTTTTAAAGGCTGGAAACAAGCATGCCAGACAGCCTAGACAGAGTCAAAGTGCAGGGGAAAACGGCTACTTCTTAAGTACTTGTTGCTGTTGTTGCAAACTGTTGAATGTGTGCTTCTGGTTCTGGTTAAAGGCAGGTAGATTTGAAAAGGTTGTTCTTTTAATAAAAGGGGCTAAAAGTCCCACGTTCAAGAGAGAAGGAGAACAAAGATGGATTATTTGAAACCTGTCTCATTTGCTGCACCAGTGGACACCTAAAGAGATCTTGTTGAAGAATTCTAACTGAAACTGGTGAGAAGGAGGAAAGTGGAAGGAAGAAATGTGCCTTTTCAAAGTGGTATGCTCCATATGGCGGGAAAAATGTAGGAAATGATTCAATAGCTGAAAGAGGAAGGCAAGAAGAGCCATAATAGACTAAGTTGCAGAAGTCACTCACAACTAGCTTAAGGACGTACCCAGCCGGATCCGAGGGACGAGACGTGGGAGCTGGAGTGGCGTCCGAACCGTGCCTTAGCTCTCTTTCTCTGCACGCCACAGTCCCACGGGGTCCTCTGCCTCCACTTTGCTTCTCACCATTACTCCTCCACTTCCAGCTCCCTCTTTTCGTTCCCCTCTCTGCCATTGGGATTTTGCTCCTCAGCGTGGACTCTGCGTGTCTGCACCACCACAAGTGTGTGTGTGCCGAGATCTAGGAGCAGAGTGACTGGCTGGCCCACTCGCCTCTCCCGCAAGTCCGAGATCCTGATAGCCCTGTTGTGGTTGAGGCCACTCCGGCAAGGCAGGCTCAGGGGGTGCGACCCAGAAGTCCAAATTTCTCCCTGTGGGTGAATGGACAGAAGCACCTCTCTGAGAAGGCTGAGTTGGGGTACGACCCCGGGAGTGACAGGCATAGGACACCTTACATTCCTAGGTTGCTTTAAACAGGGTTTTGGCAGATGTATAGTTTGTTTTGTGGTCTGGCTTTTTGCACAACTGTGTTCCTGTTGACAGGCTGGACAGGGTGTCTCCTGAAACCTGAGAGGCTTGGGGAAATATCATGTATCATAGATAATTGCTAACTCAGCTCGGCTCTTCCTACCAGCCCCTCACCATTCTGTCACATCAGCAGCCCTTTGGGCCGTGAGGTTTGAAATCACAGACCTCACTGCTAGTAAACAAGGCTCCGGTTACCTTTTTTGGGATCCTTTTCTCTTTTTAGTGCACTGAATTGGTATTCTGGATGATATGAAAATGGAGTTGATTTTTCTACCACCTTTGCAGGCATGAACACTAGTCAATATGTTACTAAATATGTCAATTTCATGACATTTTTAAACATTTGAGGAAATTGTAGCACAGAAGGTTTTCAATACATTTGATCGAATGTTCATTTAGTTGCATGTTTCTATGCTAGGAACGTGATAAACTAAAAGAAAATTTGTACTTTTAGGGAAGATTTCTGCATTTCCTAAACGACTTAGAAACTCTGCTGAATGAGCAACTGTTTTTCTGTATCTATCTGGATTGGTGTAGTAACAATGTGTGAAACCTCATCCTTTGCTGTGAGTCAAATTCTGCTCTCCAGGGGTGGTGATAGTCACACATCCTCCTTTTTGAGAGCAAGAAGGGGAGAAGAGTGTCTCCTTTTTTCTTAATAGAATATATGTTTGCATTCAGTAGATTTGGAAATAAAACCAAGGGCTCATTTTTCTTTTCCCACATTTCCATGCCTTTTGGCTCCATATATTCATCTTGCCAAGAAGCTTTTAAAAACTAATCCATATTTTGAGATACCATCCTCAAGCAAGAAGTAAACTGTGAAATTCTCTGTCGTTCTTTGATTTAAAATACTTGGAAAACATTTGGTGTGTTTTGCTGGTGTCGATGTGACTGTATTTTAAAGATAAAGTGCTAAATTCTATTTTCATTTAAATAATTTAAAAATATCTCTTGTGGGTTAGTTGCTAGGTGCATCCTGATGAAGACCAGAGTGAAGGGACCTTCCTCTCGTTGGTGGGTAGTCGGTTCACTCACCAAGTTTTACTAAGCATTTCACCTACATTAATATATCTATATAGGCATTTTAATATCATCTTTCCTAATATTGAGCTGTTAGCAATAGTGCATGGTATTTTATAGGGGAAAATAACTGTAAATATGAACATGCACTTGACACAGGATTAGAATCAGACACAGAAATTAGACTTTGACACAGAAATAGTCTGGTACAAAGGAGTTATATCCCTTCTATGTTAACATCTTGATTTATGAACTTCAACAAGATACCTAATATTATGTTGAGGTTATTCTCATTTTATGTGTGAGAAAGAGAATGATGTTTGATGCTGCATCTTTTCAAGCATAGGAATCAGTAAACTGAGTCATTCTTACTGTATTTTAGTGGTTGGTGTTAAAAAATATATTGTCAGGCTAGATATTTTGGGGGCAGGAGGACTAGCCAGTAGACAGATTTTCATAGGGAAGTAATAGTTAGATCAGGTTTCTCTATCCTAGAGCAGTGATAGTGAGCCTTTTAGAAACAAGTGCCCAAACTGCAACCCAAAACCCACTTATTTATCACAAAGGGCCGGCACTGCAATGAAACTCGGATACTGAGGTTTTAGTTTAGAAAAAAACAACTCATACATTAACATCTTTTATCTTAAAAAGAAAAACAACATGTGTGCTATAGGTTCACCACTGACTTGGTTCTCTCATTTGAAACCAAAACTTTTCGATTTTTTGCCATGTCTTCCAGGCATTATGAGGCTCTTTGAATCTGGCTCACTTGACAAAATTAACAACAACAAACATTTGATTTTATTGAGGGAGACAACTTATTGATTTCCAGATAATATGTCCTTTCAGTATCCAGATATTTGCTTCTGCCACTCAAGGAATCCAGTTTCTAGAATTAAACTACTAGGAAGAACCTAAAATTTGTGAACAGAATTTTCTTGGTGATTGCACAATGACAGTCAAGGAAGTTGGATTAGTTTGAATGACATTTCAGCCATGCCACAGTACATTCTGGTGAATTTGCTTGCTCTTGGACAACATGTACTTCTTTTTGTGGTTCATCTTCTAGATTCAAGATTTCTTTTTTTCTTTTACGATTCAGAGTTGGATGAACCCTATCAAATCTTAAATTTTCTGTTTGCATACATTCTACATTCCATGCAGACCATGGATCTTCTGTTGACACACTCTCTTATTAGGCTGTGGCTATTTTATAGTCAACCATATTCTCCTGTGATTAAGTGGTTGGTAATATTGACAAGACTCGAGGTTTCTAAATGTCTCTTAAGCAATCTTTATTAGACCATATTTCAAGATGGATTTCTTCCAAAGATGGTAGAGCTCCTGTAAATAGTAACTGGTGTTTCTTGAATATAATATGCCAATAGAATCATACTATCTCTTTTAGTTTTCAGAGATAATACCTATCTTAGAGGCGGGAAGACGGAGACTCTTTGAAATTATACGACTTACCTATAGTCATGCACTGTGTAAGGACTGAGTTGGGATTCAAAACCAGTTCTCTCTGACTAAAGTCTTGTGCCTCCTCACATTTATTCCCCCTATTTTCAGATGTAACTAATGTCTAAGTTTCCTGAGAACCCTACTTTCCCCTTAAATCTAGATTATGGTAGAAGTTTTATATTTTGGATTTAAAAGCATGTAATACACAGTCTTCATATCAACGTGGCACAGGTTCTATATATTTAACAATTATTTAGCATTTAATATATGTCACACACTATTGAACGTGCTTGACATGCACAATTTTGTTCTTTCCTTGGTATAATTAATATCCGAAGTTAATAGTGCTATTATGAATAGTGTACACTTGAGGAAATCGAGTAACAGAGAAGTTAAAGAGCTCTGTAGAGTGACCTAAAGTATGCCTCGGACCTATCCTGTCTGGCCAGGTTTGAATTCTTACCCATTAAAAGTGTCGTGCCTCTTTGTTTAACAGAAACTTTACAACTCAAATCCAAAGATCACATTGCCTGAATTCTTTCAACACCGAAGTTTCATTCAGTAAATTCTGTATCTGCTTTATGCTGGTGTGGTGCCAGGCAGACCGTAATAATAAATAAACCCCTTTCTAAAAAAAAAAAAATGTATAGACATGTAAGTGACATAACCATAACACGAAGTGATTAGTAAGAAGATATATGGTGCTGTGGGAATTCAGATGAGGAGCAAATTAATTCTGCCTGAGGGAGGGGGATGTGAGGGCAGTGCCCGGAGGAAATGCGAGGCCATCAGTAAGGTGAGGCCTGAAGTAGAAGGCGCACACAGGCAGGGGAGAAACACCAGGGAAGAGAAATCTCCAGTGGCAGGAGGCCTGGAGGCAAGAAAGCATAGGGCTTGTTACAGAAAGAATTGATAGTGGTTGCCAGAGAAAGCCAGAGGAAGGAGCTGGGGGAGTGCTGGAAAATAAGACTAGAAAGTCAAACTGGGACCAGAATCTGAAAAGTCTCTTGCATATGGAGATAAGGGCAATGGAGAGTCATGGAACTTTATAAGCTTTGTTGTAACACAATTAGCTAAGAGATGTGTGGCGAATGAGAGGTAAAGGGGAGGTAAGATTGATTCAGAAGAGTGGACTCACAGTAACACAGGCAAGAATAAAGGATGACTGTTTAGAAAAGGAGCAAAGGGTATGAAGATCGCGAAAGTAGAATCCAGAGAAAATGGTGGCTGGTAGATGGAACCAAAAAGCCAAGGATGACCCTGGCATTTCCAACTTTGGCAATGGAATAAATGGTGCTTTTTCTTAACCAATATTGATCATTTAAGATGATGTACATGTGCATTTTTGGTAATAGTGGTTTTGTTGTTGACACCATGATTTTAATTTTCACGTGTCTTTTGAAAATTCCTAAATTGCAAGTATAAGTATATTTTGGGGGGGCAGGGTATTGGGTATCAAACTCAGGTAGGCAAGTACTCTATCACTGAGCTAAATCCCCAACTGCAAGTATACATTTTAATTTACATGGTCTTACTAGGTTTTTTTGAAAAAATATTTCTAAATAAAATACTTTTGGAAACTGGTAGTTCAAATAACTAGACTTCTGTGAGTATCTACCAGGTACCAAGCACATCTGACCTACAATAACTCTTCAATCTTTAGATGAAACAAAGGCAGATGTCAAGGGTGAGGGTCCTCAGTGGTTCTTTGATTGTCTTGTGATCTTGAAGGATACTATAGTACATCCCAAGAGCCATTTACCAAAGCACCGAGTCCCTCCTGTGCTTTGGTCTGCACAACTGGTGTCTCTCATAACAACCTGTCAACTACTTGCAGATGATTAGTAGTATTTCTCTAGACTACTTATTTTTATGACTAGAGATCTTTCTTTTCAACTTTACACAAGAATTTGCTGCCAGTAATTTATTTTTCACATAGTCATTAGGTTAATCCTGGTTCCTTAAGCCAGGATCTACATATAACAAAAACTGAACTTCAGAGAGCCAGAGAAAAATTCTGGCAATGAGAAAAAAGCATTTCTTTTTGTTCTTTCTTGTTTGAGCTATGAACTATTTACAGATACACTGATTTGAGGTAATTTTTTTCAAACTTACTGATTTGGAGACTGGCAGGGCAGCATTTGAAGAGCAAGACACTTTCTTGATAATATACCACAGGCTTGCAAAGTTATCTCAGGCATGGGATTCTAGGACTATATGTTTCAATGATACAGTTTAATCTTAAACTACATCCTATTTACTTAAAAGGATTCTTTTGTATTTTCCATTAATGGAAGGAAGCTAGAACATAAGCTCCTGGCTTGTGCTGGGTATCTACCAACACGTAATGAGAGAAGATGGACAGACAAGATCAGATGCGAACAGGGAAAGGCAGTGAGGGCATCCTGCTCTCCCCCCCTAGGGACTTGGGGAGCCTTGCTTTTCACACTCCATATAGCTTCCCAGTATGGGGGTGCTGTTTTAGCCTCACAGTGTATATGTGTGTTTGGAGGTTCAGTTTGATCAATTCTTCCTGTTCTGAGATACAGGAAAAACAGGGTTCAGGGATATTTTTTTGTATTCTTGGGCTGCCAACCACTGAAGTTCTGAGAAAAAAAGTTGATGTCTTAGATTGTTTTTGAAAATAGTTCTATTGAGATAGAATTAATATTGATATGCTAATTCATCCATGTATAGTGTACGACTTAGTGGTTTTTAGTATATTCACAGATACGGGCAACCATCACCTTCACTTTTAGAACATTTGGATTACTTCAGATAGAATATATGAGCTGACTGAACATGGTGGCTCACATCCATGATCCCAGTACTTGGCGAGCCTGAGGGAGGAAGATAGCAGTATGAGCCCAGCCTGCGTAACTATTTATCTGATCATACCCACTAGGCAGCTTAGGACTTAGGGAGACCCTGTCTCAAAATTAATAGATAAAAACAGGACTGGGAATATAGCTCGGTGTGAGGGCCCTGAGTTCAATTCTTAGTACTGCAAGAAAAGAAAAATTCTTTACCCTTTAGCTATAGTGCCTTATTCCTTCTACTCCTATTTCTCAAACCCCAAGAAACCACTAATTTTTCTTTCTCTATAGATTATCTACTCTGTACATTTCATATAAACAGTATTATACAATATGTGGTATTTTATGACTGATTTCTTTCACTTAATATGTTTTCAGGATTGATCTATGATACAGCAAGTTTTGGTATCTCCTTCTTTTTATGTATAACTACTAACTCATTTACCAGGTGATGGACATCTGGGTAGTTTCCACTTTTTATTCAATATAAATAATGTTGCTAGAGCATTCGTGTTCAAGTTTTTGCATGAATGTATGTTTTCATTTCTTTTGGATGTATTCCTGTGAGTGGAATTTCTGGATTGTATTTTGCTTAACTGTTTGAAGGAAAACGAACATTTTCTAAAGTTGCACTATTTTAAATTCTCACCATCAGTGTATAAGCATTCCAATTTCTTCCCATGCTCAGTAGCACTTCTAATTATCTGACATTTTAGTTATAGCCAATCTAGTGTGTGTGAGGTACTCTGTCACTGAGGTTTTGATTTATATTTCCATGACTACTAATGATGTAAAACATTTTTTCATGTGCTTATTGGTCATTTGTGTATCTTCTTTGGAAAAATGTCTTTGCCCATTTTTATGTTGGTTTATTTATCTTTTTATTTTTTAGATGGAAAGATTATTTTTATCCTCTAGATACAGTCTAGATTCTAGATTATTCCAGATCCCTTAGCAGATATTTCTATTTACAACTACAGTATGAAGCTTCTGATATTTCTCACCGGGGTTGTGGCCTTGCTAATGTCTCCATGGGATGGCAGTAGGTTTTGCAGGGCTCTCTAGTTTACCTGACCGTACCCAGCTGTCAAGCTCCACTAATTGCACGCTATTCCTTCACTGCAATGCTCTAGGGCATAAACTGCTCCATAAATTAGTTCAATCAAATTTGAGCTCCTGTATTAGGCAGCTTTCCCATCACTGGACAAAACACCTAATTTAGAAGGCAGAGAGGTTAAATTTGGCTCGCAATCCCAGAGGTTTTAGTCCATGATTATCTTGTTCCAAAGCGGAAATATCATGGTGGAAGGTCATGGTGGAACTGAGCCGCTTAGTTCGTTGGCAGCCAAGAAGCAGAGCAGGAAACAGTGCCAGAGAGGAAGGGGTGAGATATAGTACCCAGCGGGACCAGATGTACTACCCAAGGTCATGCCTCCATGACCCACTGATATACATCCAGAAATGTGCTCCACCAATCCCTTGGGCAGCTCCTGATCCAATCAAGGTGACATAATCAAGCTTAACTGTCATATCTTATCCTTTGTCAAGTTGAAACTCAGACACATCTCCTTAAACCATACTTAATCCCCAAATAAACCAAGGCCACAATTTTGCCTAACATGATAGAACTATCTTGAATACGATGGACAATGCAATAATCCTTTTTCCAAAGTCTCAACAATTCCATCACTTTTCAAAAGTCCAGGTCAGTTTATGGGACATGGAAAGGAAGAGGGGTGGGAATTGTTTTTATACTGTTTGTTGTTTTTAACAAGAAAGTGTACTGAATTTATAATAAAATTCATAATAATTCATAATGAGTCCCCCATCATATTCTTAAATACTATTCAGATTAACTGAGATCAATATTGTTTAAAAAGTATAAAACCATTTGACTGTATTTCTAGGAATTCATTCATAGAGGAACAGTTGAATATACATGGCCAGAGATACTGTATTTTTAAAAAGTGCAGGTCAAAGTATCTTCTGAGACTCAAGGCAAACTCTTAGCTATGAACTTCTGTCAAAATCAAAAACAAGTTATGTAATCCCAGTTACAAATGTTCAGGGTGAAGAGTCCCATTCCAAAAGAATGGGACCAAAGCAAGAGGAATCAGACCAAAGTGAGACCAAATCTCTTCAGGGTAAATATTAAGTCTTGTAGATCCATATCAGGCATTCCAGAGACGTGGTATTAAAATGAGTTCCAAGGGGCTTGGGAAGTACCACTTCTATGGCTTTCCTTGGACAAACTCTCTTGGACTGACTTCATTCACAGCCTGCAGCTTTTCTCTTTTAATGTTCCACATTCTCAGGGTCTACACTGCAACTTTGGCTTCATTTCCAAGGTTTCATGAAATGCCTTCCCAGGGGCTCCTTGTTTGGAAATGCCACGGTTTCTAATGTTATATTTAAGAATATGATCCAAAACAATGGCAGGGACTGGGCTCAGGGACATCTCTGGGTTCTGTTACATCCTTAGCTGTTGTATCTCTCGTGGGGAAAAACCCGCTTTCCCACCATCTTCTCTTCCTGTCCTGTCTCAGGTACTGAGCCTGGCGTTGGTCCGGCTTCTGCAATGTCATGCTCTCTACCGATTCCACGTCAGTGTCTTTATCCTACCAGACCAGTGTGACAATGGGAAAATTCAGAAATACACGACATTGTTTAGAATCTTTGGCCTTTTCTAATTAAGCTACATGAGAGTTCATTAATTAGGTGGTTTATGTTTTATCTTTTACCCCGGATGTAAGCTTTGGTTCTCATCCAAGCAGAGTGCAACTGACTTTAGATCAGTGATTATTAATTAAGATTAAAATTAAATTATTAATTAAATTTGATTAAACTAATTAAAACACAAATTAATTTCTCCCAAATGAGAAGAATTCAAGTAATAATACAAGTAATATGATTTTTTTTCTGTTAGGATTAGCTTTGGAGAACCTCAAAACTGCACTATCTTGATAATTTTCTCCTACCCCTCCCCCTCTCAAGGACTAGATTTTTGCTCCCTTTGGATTCTATCTCCCAGTTGAGGATACATACTTTGAGACTATTTCATGTCTGGACATGTGACATCTGATTTCATCTCTTGACTTAGGTATTGGGTCATAGAGTGATTTTAGAGATTGACTTCAGCATTTGCATGCACCACAGAGCAGCCTTCCAAGTTCCTGTTATACTACTCTGTGAATGATCTGGTAATTCAGTCAACTCACCCCTGTCTTCAATAGATATTTTTCTTGTGCAGCACTCTGAAGGTAGTGGAGATATAAAGATGAATAATATGATACAGCTTCCTGGGAAACATATACATCAAAGTTGATACCTGTAGACATTTTCTTCCCAGGACAGTGATAAGCATTGTTATGGGTGCACTGACCGGGTCCCCTGCGTAGCAGGGGGAACAGAAGAACTGTTAAGGACTGATTCTTGGGGGAGCTGACACCCATAACAGCACCAGAAATATTTTTCATGAAATGATGGTCCAAAATCAGACTAAACCAATTCGCCTCATCTGGCCCCATTTCTGAGATTAGGAACTCAAATTTGCAAGGGAAGAATGAAGTGTGTTAGTTTTAACATGTTTGACTCTTAGTTGAATTGTTCATATCAC
>PVJO010008615.1:0-73465 GCA_004026905.1 Hystrix cristata | reverse complement strand
TGTCTTAAAATCCCTTTGGATCTTTTTTTCTTGGTATATCTGGGTTTTATTTTTCAATGTTCTTGTCTCCCTTAGTGATAATTTCACTGGACTTTGAGAGATCATTTCTGCTAGCTCTTTAGGTTTTTTCTTCATCTGATACTTTGCTATGTTCTCTCTCTGCCTTCTGAGGTCCTCTATTTCTCTGCTCAACTTCTGCTTCTCGTCATCTTTTTCCCTACTCATTTTCAGGTCCTGATGCCTCATTTCCTTCTGAACCTGCTGGATCTTCTCTCTATTCTCCTCTTCCAAGGGCATTCCTTGTTCTCTCATCTTTTCCTTCCATGCTTCCAGCTGCTGCTGCTGCTTTGTCTTCTGCCGCTCTTCTCTCTCACTTTCCCATTGTTTTTGCTTCTCATCTTGCTGAGTCTGCTTTCGAAACCTCTGTTTTTGCTGTTCCTTCCACACCTCTTCTTCCTGCCCCTGTTTCTGCTCCTGTTGTCCTTGCTTTCCTTCCTTCGTCTGGAGCAATGCCTTTTTCTCCTCCAAATTCTCACTTATCATCTTATAGGTCTCCATCCAGAGATTCTTTACTTCTGGTTGATGATGTTTGAGATCCACACGAGACATCTGTTCGTGACCTTGTTGCAAATATTCCTCCTGCTGTTGTTTTCCCTTCTCCTTGTGGCTTTTTCCTGTTATCAAGACTTCTGGAACATCTCTTTCACTTTCCATTTCAGCCAAGATCATTTGTATTAAATTGTTAACTACTGGGTCTGTGCTCTCATTTGAGAGGAAGGAGCTAATTTCCGACTTTGCGTTAATTGATGACTCCTGAAAATGCAATCCTGGCATAAGTGAGACTCCCTGTTTTTGTTTTTTTGGTTTCTCTCCAACTTTCCCTTCCATTTTTGTATCTTTGTATTTTCTCAAAATTTTAGTCACAGTCTCAGCCACTTTTTGGAAATATTCCTCCATTTTTGCCTTTATGACTCCCAATTTTTCAACTTCTGCTTTTATAAGTAACTCTTCTTCCTTCAGCATTCTCTTTTTATCAAAAAGCTTTCCTGTGTTATCAATTTTTTCTTTTAGGAAAGCCAGTATAGCTTTTTGAAATAATTCTAGATTACCCTGTTCACTTTTGCCATCTGGACTTGCTAAAATCTCTTTAGTGATCTCTGACTGTGATTTAGCAATCTGCTGAGACTGGGCTTGTTTGGTGAAGACTAACATTTCTTTGTCTTCAGTTTTTTCTTCTTTGCTTGTGGTAGTTCCCAAAAAGGTTTGGTGTTTCTTTCCTTTCATTTCAACTTTCTGTGGCTCTGAGGTAAAATTAGCCTTGATCATTGAGAATGGCTCTGTTGGAACACTTGGTTCACTTTTGGAGTCTTTGTCCATTGACGTAGCACTGGTCTCTACTTTAGTCTCTGATGGAATTGGGCCTTTTCCAAGTGAATATTCAGGTTTGAACTTACTGAGTTGCTCCCACATATGTTTTCCACTTTTCTGATCTTGGCTTTTTGTTTCTATAGAAGAGATATGTTGGCTTTTTGATTCAGTAGATAACTTTGATTTGAATGAAGAAGATGATTTTCTTCGTTTTTTCTTCTTTTCTAGGGCTTGTAGCTCAGAGTATTGACTAGGTTTGGCCTCTGAGGGTTTCTGCTCATCTTTACCAGTACTCAGATTTGATTTGGAGGTCTCACGTGGATGTGGGTCTTTTGTGAGATTTATTTTTTGTGATGAATACCCATCAGTCCCATCTTTTTTATCATTATCATCTTTCTTCCGTGATGTGTTATCTCTAGCAATATCTTGAGAAGGAATTTTCCGCTTTTTTTCAGGTAAAATATATTGCTGTTCAGTTAAATCTGGAGTCATTTCAACTTGAGCCGTATATGAAAAAGCTGAGTCCCACTTTATCCCAGTGCCTTTGGTCTCTCTTCTTTGGGATTCATCTATAATATTTTCAAATTCTTTGGTTAAAAGACTGTCCATAGTGTCTTCTGTGGTCATGGATGACTGTGGAGAAAGTCTAGGTGGTACTTTAAAGGTTGAGAATGTGGGCAATGATGTGTATGCTCGGTGTCCTGAAACAACTTTGGATCGAATAAGTTGTTCACATTTTTCTTCTGCATCTCTAAGTTTCCGAGTAAGCATTTCATTTTGTTCACTGAGATCTTGGATTATTTTCAGGGAGAGATCTTTTTCCTCTTCTTTTACTTCATCTACGTATATAGTGGCATTTTGGAAGTTATTAATTTTTAATTCATCATTTAGTATGTTCAAAGCTTTAGAAAAGTTTATTATTGTCGATGATATATATTTAATAGCATTGTTTTCCATTTTGTTGAACATTGCTGTGCCTATGAGTTCCTGTAGCATATCTTGAATTTCCAAAACCTTTGTATTTGTTGCAAGTTGATCGACAATCATCTGGTCTGGTCTTAAAGCATGGGCTGTTGCAGGTCGCTTTGTAGCTCTTTCTTTCCAAGATTTCCATAGAGTACCTCTAGATACTAGGAGAAAAACATAAAACAATGAAAGTGCATTTCTTCTTTCATGTTGTGGCCTATGTTTAAGCCTAAAGAATTTAGCTTAAATTAATGAAAAACCATAGGATAAAGATTCACCAAAAACCTTTAGCCTCAAAATAAACACTATTAGTAAGAATGAATTCTTTTCCCACAATCACCTAGATCATCTACTTCAAGAGTTTAGGAAACTAACTCAGCTATTAACTTACTTTCAGTTACAAACTTGGGATTAGATAAAATGTAAGCCAAAACTTTCCTCTGGTTTTCATTATGCTTAGTGCTTTTCATTTTCTTTCTTGGGTTTCTCTCTCTTTCTTTTCGGAATCAAAACTGATTTGGATTTTTTTTTTTAAAGGGCCATAAACCAACAAACAAAAGACAAATACCGAAAGGGAATTTCAGAATCACTGAGAAACTCAGTAAAAATTTTCCCTTAGAAGCAATAATAAAACTAGACAAAACTCAAAACAACCATTTTAGGATTTTGGAAATTGACTGAAGGCATACAACAAATTGAAAAGCCTATTTTCAATTCAATTTTATTTTAGAAAAACTACTAAGTCTCAGTAAAAAAACACTGGAAGTCTGGAAACTTGGAGCTGTTTCTGTCCCCAGCACCTTTAGCCAACCCTAAAATCCATGGCCTGAAGTTGTATCAGAGTGAGACAGGATGTAAGCATTAACAATTCTACTGCCTGAGAGGAATGACTTGATCTGCAGGTAAATCAGCAAGGTGGTCGTGCACACCTGTAACAGAACTAAATCAGGAGGATGACAAGTTTATGGTCAGCCTGGGCAATTTAGTGAGATCTTATTTCAAAAAAAAAATAGAGCTGGGCAGTGATTAGAGTGCTTGCCTTGTAAGCACAAGGCCCTGAGTTGGATCCCCCGCACCACAAAAAAAAAAATAGAGCTGGGGATATAGTTCAGTGGTAGAGTACCCCTGGGCTTAATTCTTGGTACGGAGAAAAAGAAAACTCTTAACCCACACACAGATTGATTTGCAGAGTGGAAGCCTTACTGGATTAATGATTGGCTAAGCACTGAATGATTACTAAATTGGGGGGGAGTGCTGGGGATCAAACTCAGGCCCTCGCACCTGCTAGGCAAGTGCTGTACTACTTGAACTAAATCCCCAGCCCCTGATTACTAAATTATACTGATCCAAGAATGACCCTGGAAAGAAAGAAAAAAGAACTGAGCAGAGAGATTAGTGACTTCACACAGTGGGAGAGACAGACTTCATAGAATTAGTCCAGGAACTAAAATAAAAAACAAAGGCAAGAAAAACAAACCCTAGAGGAATAAAGAGAATCAGAACCTAGAGTTACTACAATATGCATAGTATCTAAAGCATCTAGTTGTCAATATAAAAGAAACATACAAAAAAGCAGGAAAATGTCACTTGTAAAATACGGGGGAGGAGCAGTCAATAGAAATTGTCTCTGAGAGGGCCCAGGTGCTGGGCTTACCAGAAAAAAGATTTCAAAAGAAAAAAAAAGATGCTAACCTCATGGATGCCCATTAGCTGCAGAGAGAGAAGAGAGAGAGAGAGAAGAGAGAGAGAGAGAGAGAGAGAGAATGAGAGAGAGACACAGAGACAGAGACAGAGACAGACAGAGACAGAGACAGGAAAGGGAGCCAGAGTTCCAATATCCTGTCAAGGGCACACCCCCAGTGACCCAATTCCTCCAACTAGGCCCCATCTCCTAAAGTTTCTACCAGCTCCCAGTAGTGCCATCAGCTGGGGCCCTAGCCTTCAACACATGAGCTTTTAGGGGACATTTAAGATCCAAACCAAAACCCTCGGTATTTGGGAACTTACAAATAAAGGAAGGAAACTATAGTAGAATGATCCAAGTGGGTAATGGTTTAGAGCTGGAGACATCAATAAAAATGTTTGCTTGCTTGCTTGTTTGTTTTGGTGGTACTGGGGATTGAACCGAGCTGGGCTACATCCTCAGCCCCTTTTATTTTATTTTTTACTTTGAGACCTAACCTTGCTAAATTGCCCAGACAAGACTCGAACTTGCAATCCTCCTATCCAGCCTTGCTTAGTGCTGGGATTATAGGCATGCACCACTGACCCCAGCAGCAAATACAGTACTCATATTTAGCTATTAGTTATAGATGGTTATATACAAAAGTATTGATAGATATCTTTATATTCAGGGTTTATTATGCACATATTCATTTCTGTCATCTGAAAGGGGCCAAAAGAAATGAAACCCCAATAACAATGAGAACACCTAGCACCTAGAGCTTGATTTTTAATACTTTTCTCCAGTGAAAGGAACCAGAATTCCTTAGAGAAATAGTTGATTCTGGAAATCTAGAGCACTTATCTTGTGGAAAGTAAGAAAGTTCAAGCAAGCAAACAAACAAAAACAAAACCAACATGGGAAAAAAAAAAAACAAACCAACATGGATAAGGGTTTGTCAAAGGGCACAGGATCAGAAAGAGCACTCAATGGCCAAAGCTGGGACATCTTGAGCAAGAAAATAAAGAAGTATTGGATTATAGTCCAACGTGTAAAGTATACAGGAGTTCATGTTTACATATATAAATAATGAGTAAATTAATAAATAAGAGACAATCCTCCCATATATAAGAATTTCAAGTAATTTATATAGATACTCCACCCCAGAGGAATGGCAGCTGGGCTTCCTACTTCTTAGGTGTGGGCTGCACAACAGACTTCCCTCCAAAGATTACAATATGGGAAGGGGAGAAAAAGAGTAACTTCATAGTGGAGAAACCTGGTCAAGGTCAACATCAAGTCATAAATCATTTGTTAGCACCTACCCTTGATGTGGCATGATGATGAAAATAGCATTTTACTTCTGTGCTCTTTCTCCTGAAAACCCACAATCCCAGGCTAAACATGAAAAGAAAAATCAGACAAATTCCAATAAAGGAGCATTCTACAATATACATGACCATCATCCTCAAAACTGCCAAGGGGGAGAAAAAACTGCCAAGGACATCAAACACAAGGAAACGTCCAAGAAACTGTTACAGTCAAGCAAAACTAAACAACTGGGCATGATGGTGCCCACCTATAATCCCAGCACTCTGGGAGGCTGAGGCAGAAGGATCAAAAGTTCTCATCCAGCCTGGGCAATTTAGAGGGATACTATTTTAAAAATTTAGAAAAATCTGGGGTGGTAGCTCAGTGCAAAAAAAAAAAAAAAAAAAAGCTAAGCAGACATGACAAATAAAGGTAGTCATCTGAAACAAAAGGTCAAAAATAAGAAATTCTGAATTTTGGAATTTACTTAATAATAATGTTTCAATTTTGGTTTCTTAAATATAGTAAGTTATGAAAGCATGGTTAGGTGGTCCACATATGTAATTAGAGCAACTCAGAAGGCAGAGGCAGGAGAATCACAAGTCCAAGGCCAGTCTGGGCAATTTAGTAAGACCCTGTCTCAAAATGAAAAGGGATGGGGATGTAGCTCAGTGGTAGACTGCTTGCCTCGCATGCATAGGGCTGTGAGTTTAATTCCTAGTACTTCAAAAGAAAAAAATATTCTGATAACACATATATATGCTAATGTAAGATATGAATAAGCAGAGGAAATGTGGAGATTTATGGGAACTCTGTTTTTTTCTCAAAACCTAAAATTGCTCTAAAAATTAGTCTACTTAAAAGTGAAGGTGAAATAAAGACATTCCTAGATAAAAACTGAGAATTCTTTTTGCTAACAGATTTGCCTTAGAAGAAGGATCAAAGAAGTCCTTCAGGTCAAAAGGCAATGACACCATCCAGGGTTGGTAGCACGTGTCTATAATCCCAGCACTCTGAGAGACAAAGGCAGGAGGATCACAAGTTTGGGCTCAGTGTGGGCAACATAGTAACTTAGTGAGATCCTGTCTTAAAATACTAAATAAGGGCTGGGGATTTAGCTCAGTGGTTAGAGTGCTTGCCTTAGTAAGCGTAAGGCCCTGCGTTTGATCCCTAGCACCAAAAAACAAACACACACATACACACACACACACAAATTGGGGCTGGGGATTTAGCTTAGTGGTTAGAGTAGAGTGTTTGCCTTGCAAGCATAAGGCCCTGAGTTCGATCCCTGGCACCAAAAACAAAAAACAAAAAACAAAACAAAACAAAAACTCCTAAATAAATAAATAAAGATACTGGAGATGTAGTTCAGTGTGAAGGGCCTGTGTTCAATCCCCAACACCACGAAGAAACAAAATAAAAAACTAAGCTGGGCATGGTAGTGCATGCCTGTAATATCAGCTCTCTGGAGATTGAAGCAGGATTTAAAAGATGATATATTTTAGTCTATTCAGGATGCTGTAACAAAATATCATAGACTAAGTGTTTTATAAACAATAGAAATTTATTTCTCACAGTTCTGGAGGCTGGAAAGTCCACCATGAAGTGCTGGCATATTCACCATCAGGTGAAGGCCTGCTTCCACAGATGGCCTTTTACTTTGCTATGTTAGAGGTAAAAATGCTCTCCGGAGTCTTTTTTGGTAAGAGTGGCTGACATTCATCACATTTGTGAGGGCTTTGACTTCATGACTTAATCATATCCTAGAGGCCTGACCTTCTCACAACACCACATTCCTGACTAGATTTCAACACTTGAATTTTGGGAATGTACAAATATTCAATTTATAGTAATAAAGAATAATTATAAAATTATATTGTTTAACTTATAAATGTATATCATGTATGCAGTGATAACACAAAGGAGTGGAAAGGAATGGAGCCATTAAAGTGGAGATTATATTTTATTGGAATTTGGTTAGTACTAATCTGAGAAGATTGTGATTATTTAAAATATAAAGCCAAATTCCCTATGATGAATGTTATCATTATATATATCTAAAACAATAAAACATACCGCTAAAATAAAATTTAAAAAAAATGAAATATAAAGCCAAGCTTGGCCAAATGTGCCTTTAGTCCTACTTTCTTGGGAGGCTAGGGCAGGAAGATCACTTCAGCCCAAGAATTTGATGTCAGCCTGAGAAACAAAGCAAGACCTCCATTTCAAAAAAGAAAAGGTAAAGAAATACTCAGTAGACCCCTTTCTGTATAGTGAGGGATACAGTAAAAGACCCCCAATGGGTGCCTGAAATCACAGACAGTATACCCTACCCTAGATATACCATGCTTTTTCTTACACACACATACCTATCATAAAGTTTAATTTCTAAATTAGGCAAGCAGTGAAAAATCGACAATAATAGCTAATAATAAAACAATTGTGGCCCTGAGTTCGATCCCCAGCACCAAAAAAATAAAATAAAATAAAACAATTGTAAAAATAAACTGTAATAAAAGCTGATGAATGTGGTCTTGAACTATCCTTTTTTTTTTGAACTGTCTTACTATACAGTACTCACCTTTGTTCTTGTGGTGATGAGATAGTGAAGTATTTATATGTTGAAATGTGCTGAATGACTAAGCACTGATATGTCACACACTAGAACTTGTAGTTTGAGGTGTGACAGCAAAACTAGCATGAATTTTTTTTCTCCTTCACAATTTTTTTTTTTTTTTGGGTGCTGAGGATTGAACTCAGGGCCTTGTGCTTGCAAGGCAAGCACTCTAACCATGGGGCTAAATCCCCAGCCTTGTCCTCCACAATTTTATGGATAGAAGACTCAGTCTTACCATAGATCTTACAACCTCAGCATGTAGCTATTTTTCTTTCCCTACTAATTCTGAAACTTTCACCTTTCATTTGAAGGAAGGACTTTACACCTTCTCTTTGGCATATCCAGACTGCAAGTATCACTATGCTTCACTTTAGGGCTATTATTATTATTGTTATTTCACACAGCAACCACAGCCTGACATAGATCATTATTCAGTAAAATAAATGTTACTTGAACACAAGCATTGTGATACCATGACATCAAATGGATAACTGAAACTGCAAAAAGCAAAACCTTGGCTATGGGAGGACTACAGTATGGCATGTTAGAAAAGTAACCCAGAAGGTAGTAAGAGAATAGAAGAACAAAAGAAGGTATGAGACATAGAGAAAACAGGAAAACGGCAGGCATATTTCTAACCTTATCCATAACTGCATTAACTATGACTGTTTTAAGCATTCCAAAAGTCAGAGACATCAGACTTTTGTTTTTTTAAAAACTCCACAGGATCCTACTACAAATGGCACACCTTGAATTCAGACAAATAGGCTGAGAGAAAAGTAATAGAAAATGAAATACCCTTGAACACAGCAGCCATGTGGGAATTTAAAGAGACTATACTGATATCAGACAAAATAGACTTTAAGGAAAAAGTGGCTCTAGAAACAATGAAGAACATTTTATAATGATAAAGGGATAATTCTTCAGGAAGCTAGGGCAACTAAAAACAACAACAACAACAACAACAAAATTACACTCTAAAAAATTAATTAAAAAAATAAAAACATTACACTGTAGCTTGCATCTAACAGCTTAGTCCCTAAATACATGAAGCAAAAACTGATAGAATTCACAGGAGAAATGGATGACTCACCAATAATACTGTAATTGGAAAGTGCAATATCCCATTCTTAATAATGGATGTTAGAGTCACTAGACAAAATCAGTAAGTATATAGAAGACTTGAATAACACTATAAACTAACATTTTTTTTTCAGTATTAGAGCTTGAACCAAGGGTCCTACACATGTCAGGAAAGCACTCTGCTACAGAGCTTCAGCCCCAGCCCTTTTTATTTTTTGAGACAGTTTTGCTAAGTTGTTAAACTGTACAGGCTGGGCTCAAATTTGCAGTCCTCCTGCCTTAGTCTTCTAGAGTGTGGAGATTACAGGCGTGCACCACCACACTTGGATTCTAGGCCTTTTTAAAATTTTATTTTGAAATGAGGTCTCACAAGGTTGACCAAGTTGGCTTGAACTTGCAATCCTCCTGTCTTAGGCTCCCAAGTAGCTGGAATCACAGAAGTACACCACTATGCCCAGTTTATTTTTTTTTATTTATTTATTTTTTTTACTATGCCCAGTTTAAACCAATTTTGGAATATTTCATCCAACAACAGTAGAAATATACTCTTTTAAGCACTCATGGAACATTCTCTAGGATAGACTATCTGCTAGGCCAGAAAGCAAGTTTCAGTAAAGTAAAAGATTGAAATCACGTTAAATATGTTCTCCAAATTCAATTGGAATATACATATATATACGTGGATTATATATAATTCTCCTGTTGATTCTGCTGCTTCAACAATCCTCCTGTCTCAGCTTCCTGAATAGCTAGGACTATAGGTACCACTGTGCATGGCTTAATACAAATTCTTAGTACAATACTAAAACCATGATTCATAGAAGAAAATATTGATAAATTGATTAAATTTCATCAAAATTAAATACTTTTGGGCTTCAAAACTACCACCAAGAAATGAAAAGATAAGCCACAGATTAGGAAAAAAAATATTCACAAATCACTTTTCTTTTTTTTTTAAATCACTTTTCTGATAAAGGACTTATATCCAGAAGATATAAAGAATTATAAAATTCAATAATAAAAATGAGCAAGTTCCTAATTTAAGCAATAAACAATGTATATTTGTATTGAAGCATCATAGGTTATCCCATAACTATGTACAATTTTTACATTCCAGTTAAACATAAATGAAAAGAGGCAACTATTTAAAAAGACATTTCACCAAAAAAGATATAGGTTAGTAATGGAAAGATGTGCAACATCTTTAATTATTAGGGAAATGCAAACTAAAACTTCAAATAATAACACTTCATATCTACTCCTAGAATGGCTATAATTTTACATAGACAAAAAATAGCAAGTGTTGAGGATATGGAGAAAGTGGAACCCTCATACATTATGGTTGGGAAGGTAATAGAGTCACTTTGGAAAACAGTTGAATTTACCATATGATTCAGCAATTCTACTCCTCAGGTGTGTACACAAAATAAACAAAAACATGTCTGTTTATAACAACCTTATTAGCTGGGCATGGTGGTGCACACCTATAATCCCAGGACTTGGGAGGCTGAGGCAGGAGGATCGCCATGAGTTTGAGGCCAGCCTGGGCTACATAGTGAGTTCAAGGCCAATCTGAACTACACAGAGAGATCACATCTCAAAAAAAAAAAAAAAAAAGCAGTTATAAAAAGACAACATACAATGTGATTCTATGAAATATCTTGAGAAAGCAAATATATTGAGACAAAATAGGTTAGTGGTTATCTGGGGCTGTGAGTAAGAAAGAAGACAAACTGCAAGTGAGCACAAAAGATCATGTTGGAGAAATGGAAATGCTCTTAAAATTGGATTGTGGTCATCATTACATAACTATATAAATTTACTGAAAATAATTTGTGCACTTAATATGAAGGAATTTTATAGTATGCAAATTATACCTCAGATTAAAGCTATATTTTTAGGAAAAGTCAAACTCTATTTCCAATGTCATAAAGCACACTTACACATTTTTTTCTTTTGTTTCTTCTTATCTTCAAGGAAAGATCTACTAAGTTTACATAGTATCTTGACATTGTTGTTAATAGCTTTTAATGTGTCTGGTAACATCTCCATTTGTGCGATCCAGTGGTGGTGTTCATCCACATCAATTACAGTTATCTCAGACAAAATGGCATCTTGGAGAGAGTAAAAAAAAATTATTTGGGTGCAGAAAAATAAATTACAATATAGGCTTATAATATTAGGTAATTATTTAATATAGTATGATTGGAGAATATAGTTATCTTGTACTAATTGTTATTCTGATATTCTGAGGCTGTTCTCTGTGAAGACATTATAAAGGAAGAGACTTGGCCTGGAAGGCTAAGCAGTATACGAAAATATGAATCAAGTTAAAAAGTACCTCTCTGTGGGGTTGGGGAATTAGCTCAGTGGTAGAGCACTTGCCTAGCAAGTGCAAGGCCCTGAGTTTGATCCCCAGGAATCGACCCCCCCCCAAAAAAGAAAAGTCAAGTATATAGTGTGTCAGATACTAATCATACAGACAAAATTTAAGAAGAGTAAAAGATCATGGAGAACGGCTAATGGCAGGGAGTGGGGAGGTATGAGACAACAGCTCATTTTAAAGTAGGAGTTAAGCAGGGAATGAGTGGTGGGGCTCTGGTGGGAAATGCTCCAGCCAGAGAACACCAAGCCTGGGCGCTGTTGGGAACACACAGGCGACCTGGAGAAGAGTAAGGAGACCAGAATGCCACTGAGAGAAAAAGCCTGTACTCTTCTTGTTTTCTTCTTACTGAAACAGAGGACAACTATTCATTGAATAACTTCCTTAGTATTTCCTTCTTTAGACTGATTAATCCTTCAGAATTTACCTGTAGATTCTCTTCTCTATCATTTGTTTTTCCCATGGGCTGGCTGCTGGGGATCTAACTCAGGGCCTTGCACTTGCTAGGCAAGTGCTCTACCACTGAGATAAATCTCCAGCCCCTCTATCATTTTTTATTAACCTTGTGGTTTTTCTCTGGACCACCTATAGAAACTTACTCCATTCTTCCAACCAGGCCAGAATGTAGGTAAGAGTCTTTTCTCTAAAATCAGCAGCATTAGCATAAGCATCCATTTTCTCCAAAAAAAGATTTCTCTGTGTTAGTTTAGATTCTATATTGGAGCTCTTTCTTCCAAAAGATGAGTTAAGATCAATAGCACTATAGCGATTTATTATTCGATGCACATTGCCCATTATGTCATTCAGCTGCATAGTAACATCCTATAAGAATAAGAAGGAGTAATGTATTAATAAATTCTTAGTTTTAAAATAAGCTTTGGTTACCTTTCTTCCCCAAATGTTGATAGCAGTTAATATGAAGCTGTCCAATTAAAGTCTTGCTAATTTTTGCTTTACAGTGGGTCTCAGATTTTCCCTCTTTAAAAAAATTTTTTTCTTTATGTCATAATTTTAAAAGTAGGGGTTCGGGATTTAGCTCAAGTGGTAGAGTGCTTGACTAGCAAGTGCAAGGCCCTGAGTTTGATCCCCAGCACCCCAAAAGATGTGATAAGGGCTGGGAATATAGCTAAGGGGTAAATTCTTACCTAGCATGCTCAAGACCCTGGATTTAATCCCCAGCACTGTGAAATGAAAAATTCTTTCTTCTGTTTTTATCATCCCAGAATTGCTGTGATACAGTGGAAAGTACACTGGATTTAAAAGTGTGCTTATATCCCAACTTTAACATTTTCATTAAAATGACTTTTAGTTCTTAGCATTTATAAACTTCCCCTGCCTCATCTGTCAAATGAGGCTCCTAAACCATAGCTGCTAACCAAAGAAAAAATACAAGTTTGCTGCTTTTTTCTTTTTTTACTGGCTCTCAGACCTAAAGGAAACAATACTAGAATATGCCTCATGCATAGCTTTTTTTTTTTGAGACAGGATTTCTTTATACATCCAGGCTAGCCTTGACCTTGCTGTATAACCCAGGCTGGGTTTGAACTCTAGATCCTCCTGCCTCAGCCTCCCAAATTCTGAAATTATGGGCATGTGCCACCACTCCCAGGTTTCACAAATGGCTTTTATTTCATTATCTTCTTTGCTCAACAATCTATCAGCAGATTTCTTCCACTTATCATTTTATCCTAGTTCCTTATGGGGATAACTACTTCCTCATATAGAGAATTTGGAATTTTTTTTTTTTAGACAGGTCTCAGTATGCAGTTCAGGCTGTCAATGGAAACAGAAAACTCACTATGTAGTCCAGGTTGGCCTCAAACTCAAGGTGACCGTCCTTCCTCAGCCTCCCAAGTGCTAGGATCATAGGTGTGAACCACCACACTGGCAGCATTTGGAAATTTGTGGAACTGCTTTTGATTGTTGCAATGATTAGAAGAATGTACTACTGGCATTTAGTAAAAGGTGCTAAAGGGTGCTAGCCCATTCTGTAGTACAATGGACAGTCCCACACAATGACGAATTGTCCCACATCCTATTGAATTTTGAATGTTCATGGGCAAAAAATCTGTTTATATAGCTCAGTAGTAGAGTATGTGCTTAGCATGCACAAGGCCCTGGGGATCAGTCTCCAGCATCAGGAAAAACAAAAAAAAACTTACAGTTATCCAAGCCTAGACCCAAACTCCTTTAAAAATTGGGACAAGTCTGATCCCCAGGGCCAAAATAAAATAAATAAATAAATAAATAAATAAATAAATAAATAATAAAAATAAAATAAAAGGAAAGTAGGGACAATAGGACTGGGGATTTAGCTCAGTGGTTAGAGTGCTTGCCTTGGAAGCACAAGGCCCTGAGTTCAATACCCAACACCAAAAAAAAAAAAAAAGGGACAATACATTAGTCTTAATAGTATTTAGTGCTGATACAACAAAGTTGGATTTTTATCAGTCTATATTTGTAGCTTTCACATTTGTTTTAATTCTAGTCATAGATATAAGTATCTACTTCTACTGAAGTTTGATCTAGGCTTTACTCACTGAAATGCATGCCATTAAAAATTATTTCATTTATTTACTTTTATATATGTTAATTTTTCAAGTCTGAGTGTAGTTTATGAATATCATTTTAAGAAGTCTCAGCAAGTGACAGTAAGTCATAGAATTAACAACCATTGGTCTACCATTTCCAATTTTTTTTTTTTTTTTTTTTTGGTGCCAGGGATCGAACCCAGGGCCTTGCGCTTGCTAGGTAAGCACTCTACCACTGAGCTAAATCCCCAGCCCCTACCATTTCCAGTTTTATCAATTACTCTTTCATTTTTATTTCAGATAAATTATCTCTGCACTCCTTATAATAAGATATAGATTTTGTAAATCAAATCATCATCCAAAAGGACTATTCAGATATTAGGTGATGGGAATACTGCAGGACACCTGCAGCAAATAATTTAAATCAGGAGCAGAGGAGCGTAGAGATAAAATTTGTTGAGCCACATGATGAAGAATAACATTACCAGCTAACACAAAGCATGACGGTCAAGGAAAAAATACTACCACCTTTTTATAAGTTCTCCCAAAAAACTGAAGAGGAAGAAACATTTCCCAACTCTGTTTTTTTAGACAGAGTCTCATTGTGTAGTTCAGGCTGTCCTTGAACTCATGGCAATCCTCCAGACTCGCCCTCCCGAATGCTGAGACTACAGGCATGAGCCACCACACCCAACTTCCAACTCAGTTTTTGAGGCCAGTATTACCTTAATAACAAAGCCAGGCAAAGGCAATACAAGAAAACTACAGATCAACACCCATCACTAATACTTATGCAGGCTGGGGATTTAGCTCAGTGGTTACAGTGCTTGCCTAGCAAGCACAAGGCCCTAAGTTCAAACCCTGGCACACACACACAAAAAAAAGTACTAATACTTACGCGAAGGCAAAACCAAAACGAAACAAAACAAAAAACCCCCACCAAAAAACCCCTACAAACTCAACAAAATGCTAGCAAACAGAGTGCAGCAGCATATAAAAAGGATAGTTGTTCCTGGAATGCAAGGCTAGTTCAACATATGTAAATAAATTAATATACCAAATTAATAGAAAAACAGAAGAAAACACAATGATCATGTCAGTTGATACAGAAAAAGCATCTGACAAAAGTCAACACCTTTCATGATAAAAACACAACAAACTAGGAATAGAAAGAAACTCCCTCGACATACTTAAGGTCAGGTATGAAGCCCACAAGTAATGCCATAGGCAATGGTGAAACACTGGAAGCTGGAGTGAGGCCACTTTTACCACTTCTATTCAAGGCTCTATTAGAAGTCCCAGATACAGCAACTAGGTAAGAAAAAATAAAAGGCATCCAAATTGGAAAGAAAGGGAATTACCTCTATTCACAGATGACATGATCTTATATGTAGAAAACTCTAAAGATTATATACATGTCAGGTATGGTAGTGAACACCTGTAATCCCAGCATTCTGGGAAGCTGAGGCAGAAGAATCACAAGTTTGAGCCCAGCCTGGGCCACTTAGTAACTTTAGTAAGATCCTGTCTCAAAATTTAAAATGTGAGAGATAAGGAATTGCTCAGTGCAAAGACTCTGGGTTCAATCTCCTGTATTGCAAAAAAGAAAAATTACATATACTCGAAACTGTTGGAACTAATAAGTGAATTCAGCATGGTTAAAACATATAAAATTGATATATAACAATTTTTAAAAATGCTTTCCTGTGCAGTAACACTTAACAATCTGATAAGGAAATTAATAAAACTTTCATTTATAATAACATGAAAAAGAGTACTTATTCCTTACTTAATAAGCTTAACCAAAGCAGTAGTAGACTTGTACAGTTGTAGTTTTCACTACAAAATGTAACTGGAAAAAATTAAACAAGACACAAGTACAAAGATACACTATCTTCATAGTATGGAAGCCTTAATATTGTTATCAATACTACCTGAATCTATCTACAGATTTAATACAATCCCAGTTAGAATTCCAGTGGCACTTTTTGCAGAAATAGAAAAACTTCTCCTAGCTCGATATAGTGGTACCAACTATAATCCCAACACTCAGGAGGCTGAGACAGGAGGATCATGAGTTCAAGACCAACCTGGGCTACAAATAACAGTTTAAGGTCAACCTGGGTTACATGGTGTATTCAAGGCAGCCTGTTTCACCCAAATAAGTAAGTAAATAAATAAATAAGTAGAAAAATCCACCCTAAATTTACAAGAAATATCAAGAAACCCCAAATAAGTGAAATAATCTTGAAAAAGAAGAACATAATTGGAAATTTCTTACTTCCTGATTTCAAATGTATTAAAGGTACAGAATCAAGACAATGTGGTACTAACATAAAGACATACACAGATTAATGGAATAGAATAGCGAAGTCAGCAATAAACCCTTGCATATGTGGTCAGGTAATTTTTGACAAGGATATCAAGACCATTCAGTGAGGAAATGACAGTCATTGTAACAAATGGTGTTGAGCAAATTGGATATCCACATGTAAAAGAATGAAGTTGGAGTGTTCCTTACCTTATATCATGTAAATTTAACTGAAAGGAGGGGGTGTGAGGGAGGGGGGATGGATATGATAAAAATGCATTACGTGCATATATGAAAATGCTATATTAAAACTCAGTGTAGCTGGGGATTTAGCTCAGCGGTTAAAGTGCTCGCCTTGCAAGCACAAAGACCCAAGTTCGATCCCCAGCACCAAAAAAAAAAAAAAAAAAAACTCAGTGTAAAATATACACCAGCAAAAATGTGTCTTAAAACAAAAATTTTTTTTTGAGTTCTGGAGATCAAACTCAAGGCCTTGCACTTGCTAGGTAAGCACTCTACCACTGAGCTAAACCCCCAAACGCTTCTTAAAACAAATTTTAAAAATAAATTTAATTTAAGATGGTATTGGTGGCACACATCTGTAATCTCAGAATTTGGGAGGCTGAGGTAGGATTACTGTGAGTTTGAGGCCAGCATGGGGCCCAATAGTGAGTTCAAGCCCAGCCTGAACTACATAGCAAGACCTTGTCTCAGAAAACAAAAACCAAAAGGAAACAAAACAAAAAAAAAGAAATTGAAATTTAATAAAATAGTATTTACAGTAATACCAAAAACATGAAATACTTATGTATAAATCTAAATATCATGTAAGATCTGTACATCAAAAAATACAAAGCATTCACAAATAAAATCAAAGAAGAACTAAATGAATAGATACACTGTGTTCATGCATTAAAAGACTCAATATTAGCTGGGCACAGTGGCACATGTCTATAATTCCAGGCAGGAGGCAAGAGAATCATAAGTTTGAGCCCAGCCCGGGGAATTTAAAGAGAGACTGTCTCAAAAGTTAAAAAAAAAAAAAAAAACCAAACTCACTATTGTACCAATTCACATATTGGATCACAAATCTGATATTTGATCAATAAATCACATACGTGGTAAAGGGCTTGTATCTATTGTTCAAAATATACAAAAGAACTCTTAAACTTCACCAAAGAAGATCAACAAATCACAAACAAACACATGAAAAGATGGCAACATCTGCTGGGTGAGATGGTGCCCACCTGTAATCCCAGCACTCAGGAGGCTAAGGCAGGAGGATCACCGTGAGTTGGAGGCCAGCCTTGGCTACCTAGTGAATTCGGGGCCATCCTGAACTATATGGTGAGAGCCTGTCTCAAAAACAAAACCAACAAACAAACAAAGAAAGCTTGACTACGTCAAGTGTTGACTAAGAATGCGGAGCAACTGGAATTTTTGTGCATTTCTGTTGACGATATAAAATACCATCACTTTCAAAACCAGTTGGCACACGCACACACACACACACACATACACACACACACACACTCAACCAGTTGGCAGGTGTTTGTTTTGTTGTTGTTATTTTATAAAACTGGGGATTGAATCCAGGAACATTCCACCACAGAGCTACATCCCCAGCACTTTTTATTTTTTATTTTGAGACAGAGTCTTGCTGAATTGAACATTCTGGCTTCAAATTGTGATCCTCCTGCCTCAGCCTCTTGAGCAGCAGGGATTATGAGTATGTGCCACCGTGCTTGGCCAGCAGTTTCTTGGATGCTTGGAGCTGTTTAAAATGTTGAACAGATGCCAGTGTGATGACACATACCTATAATCCCAGCATTCAGGAGGCTGTGGCAAGAAGATCCTCATGAATTTGAGGCCAGCCTGGGCTATATAGTGAGACCCTGTCTCAAACAAATAAAAAAGTTGCACATATACCTACCATATATGACCCATTCATTCTTTTATTCATTATTTCCCCAAGAGAAATGAGAGTATGTCTACATACAGATTTGTATATCAATGTTCATAGCAGCATTATTTGTAATCGCCCAAATCTGAATACAACTAGATATTCATGAATAGGTGAATGGGTGAATGACTTGTGGTATATCCATACAACTGAATACTACATTTATGGGAGAAAAAGGAATGAACTATTGTTATACACAACTACATAGACAAATTTCAAAATAATTATGCTGAATGAAAGAAGCCAGATGAAAGGAGAGTAGATATTATGTGATAATATTTGTAGATTATTCTAGAAAATGAAATCTGGGGCTGGAGATTTAGCTCAGTGGTTAAAGGGCTTGCCTTGCAAACACAAGGCCCTAAGTTTGATCCCTGGCACCATTTAAAAAAAAAAAAAAGAAAAGAAAAGAAAATGAAAACCAGTCTATCGTAATGGAAAGCAGAACAGTGGCTAATTGAGAATGGAGGGTGGGAAGGAGAAATTACAAAACAAAAAGAAACTTTTGGGGATAATGGATATGTTAATTATTTTACTTGTAGTGATCTTTTTGTGAAGGTATACTTGTATCCAAATTTACCAGATTATCCAATTTTAATATATGCAGTTTATTGTGTATCAATTATACCTCAATAGAGCTGTTTAAAATTGACAAATCAGGTGCAGCTAAAGCAACTGGATATCTCATACATTGCCGGTAAGAGTGCAAAATAATAAATCTACTTTAGGTAAGAGTTTGCTGGCTTCTTATAAATGTATGGTTACCATATGACCTAACAATATTGTATCAGGCATTTATTCAAGAGAAATGAAAGTTTATGTTTATATACAAACTTACAAATGCATGTTTTTAGTGACATTATACATAATTGCTGCAAGCTGGAAACAACCCAAATGTCCTTCAGTCAGCAAGTGACTCCTTTATGCTAAGTGAAAGATAACAGACTCCGAAGATGATAAAGGATTGATTCCATTTCTGCGGTATTGTGAAAAAATGGAAAACTACAGGAATAGAAAACTGTCAGGGGGAGAACTACAGGAAGGTCATGGAAAAGTTGACTACAAAAGGGCACAGCAGGGTTGGGGATTTAACTGGGGGTGGCACTTGTGTAGCAAGTATAAGGCCCTGAGTTTGACCCCCAGCATCCCCCCCTGCAAAAGGCATAGAAGAATGTTTCAAAGAGGTAGAACTGTTTTAAATATTGGTTTGGGTGGGGGTGACACATCTGTATGCCCATGTCAAAACTGATGTAACTGTACACCAAAATGAGTGAATATTTTTGTATATGAATTTTACCTTAATTAAAAAAAAACAAAAAACAATTACTGGGGCTGGGGATTTAGCTCAGTGGTTAGAGTGCTTGCCTATCAAGCACAAGGCCCTGAGTTCAATCCCCAGCACCAAAAAAAAAAAATCACAAACAAAAAAAACAATTACCAAGCGCAAGGCCCTGAGTTCAACGCCTGGCAAAAAAAAAAAAAAAAAAGAAAGAAAGAAAGAAAAAAAGAAAAAAATTAAAATGTGCATGTAGTAGAATTTACACATTCTACTGTGATAGATTCAAACTACTGTACCTTGGTTTGATTCTAGGTTCCACTGCTTAATACCTATGATCTTGAGGTAAATTATCCAACCTTCAAAAGTCTCATTTTCTTCATGTTTGCAATAGGATTTCTAATAATACACATTCATATTGGATTATCATGAAGATTAAATGAGATAACAAACTACTTATTTGGGCAATGTGGTTAACACTTTAAATGCTATCACTTATTAAATGCTTGTCATGAGCCAGGAAGGGGGTGGAAGGTTAATGTAAGAGGGTAAATACAGAAAACACCATCCTATAAATGAGCATCTAATCTGGAGCAGGATAAAATTTAAAATGAGGTAACAGTAGCAAAATGAAATTCTATACTCAATCTCTAGATGAAGAAACAGAACACATCTTCAAATGCTCTTGTATTCTACATCTCAGTTGCATCCCCTTCCCAATGTCCAGAGATAATTACTATCCTGGATTTTATTTTCTCTAGTTTTAACATCATAGTATTGGAATAATGCTCTCGGCATCACCACCCCCAACCCAAATAATATCAGATCTAATCCTTGGGAAGCTGTAAATGTTACCTTATATGGAAAAGAGCCTTTTTAGATGTGATTAAGTTAGAGTTTGAGATGGAGAGATTGCTTGGGGATTATTTGATGAGCCCTCATATAATCACAAGTGTCCTTGAAGAAGTGGGAGATTCCATACAGACACACACAGAGTAGAAGGCAGCATGAAGATGCAGCAGAGATTTGAAGATACTGGCATTGAAGACTGGAGCGTTGTGGCCACAAGCCAAGGAATGTGGCAGCTGCCAGAAGCTTGAAGAAGCAGAGACTAAATTCTGCTGAGAGCTTCCAGAGGGAGTACAGCCGGTTTATACATATCTTGCTTTTGACCTGGTGACAGATTTCCGACTCCTGACTTCCAAAACTGTGAGAGAATAAATTTCTATTGTTTTATACCACTAGGTTGAAGATATCTGTTACAGTAGACAGACAGACAGACACACATACATACACACACATCTCCCTTGACAACAGATTGCATAGTCCTACCTGCATTTGAATCATTCTCTATATCAATGTTTCTTGACTTACTATGGGGTTACATTTTGATATTCCAATCATAAATTGAAAATATTGTAATTATAATTTTAAAATGCACTTAAATAGGGTGTGATGACACACACTGTAATCCCAGCCTCTGGGAGGCTGAGGCAGGAGGATTTCTGTGAGTTCAAGGCCAACCTGGGCTACATAGTGCATTCAAGGCCAGCTTGAAGTACATAGGGAGACTCTGTCTCAAAAAAAGAAAGAAAGAAAAAAGGTCAGGGAAGTTTGGGGAAGAAAGGTGATGAACAAAGAATGGAGATGTGTTATATACGTGTACCAACTCCCCACAGGGAATGTAGTCTTTATATAATGCAAACATATAAACCATACAATGCAAAAATAAAGGGGTTGGGGATTTAACTCTGTGGTAGAGGCTTGCCTAGGAACCGCAAGGCCCTGAGTTCAATCCCTGGGACCCCCCCCCCAAAATAAATAAATGAAAAATAATTTAAACAATATTAACCTTTTTGAATATGCCTTCTGGGTCACCTCTGAGCAACCATGTATGTAGAACTGTGCTTCTAGTATGGCAGCCACCAGCCACATGTGACTATTGAAGAATTGTGATGTGACTAGTGTGACTGAGGAAATAAATTTTAAATTAATCAAAATATAAAAACCAATACTTGATTCATTTATTAAAACTTTTCAGTACATTTGGAAGTACATTTTAGCTTTTTTTTGTGGGGGTTGCTGGGGATCAAACTTGGGGCCTTGTGCTTGCTAGGCAAGCCCTCTACCACTTGAGCTAAATCCCCACTCCCTACATTTGGAAGTACAAAGTGAGCATGAGAATACTTTTTCAACTGTAAATTTTATAAATACAGATCAAGTCTTTTTAGTGAAAATTTAGTATGTAATTTGAGATGTACTGTAAGTGTAAAATACACAATAGATTTCAAATAATATCGTTTATTTGTTTGTTTTGAGAAGAATCTCATGAAGTAGTCTAGCCTAGCTTCAAACTTGTGGCAATCCTGCCTCAGCCCCCCAGGTGCTGGGATTACAGGAGTGCACCACCATACCTTGCTCAAATGGTATCTTGTATATATCATTAATAATTTGTATGTTGATTAAATGTTGAAATAGTGCTTTAGATATTTGGAGTAAATAAACTAAATTACTGAAATTAATTTCACCTGTTTATTTTTACTTTATTTTTGGTGCTGGGGATGGAACTCAGGGGTTTGCACTTGCTGGCAAGCACTCTAACCACTGAGCTAAATCCCTATTCCCTATTTTTACTTTTTTATTGTAGTTTGTAGAAAATTTAAAGTAACATATAGCGATAAGTAACATTTAATTTCTCCTCAATAGTGCTGTTAGGGTGTGTGTATGGCTAGTACTAGAACAGCTGAATTGTCAGATTATGCATTTTTAACTTTACCTAATGAAGCTAAAGTGTTTTCCAAAGTCATCATGCCAGTTTATATTTGCATGTCAAAGTATGAACTTATTGCTCCACATTCCTGCCAACATATGGTATTATTAGATTTTAAAAGTTTTTATAAAAAAAGTTCTATAACCTGGTGGATTTAAACCATATATTATTGTGGATTTAACTTGAGTTTTCATGATAACCAATAAAATGTTTTGAAATGCCTGTATCCTATTTTGTGAAATGACTATTCTTTTATTTTTTGTTATTTTTCTTTGATTCAGAGTAATTCTTTATATATCCTATGCCTTAATCTGTATTCTATTCCTGTAACCAAATACTGAGCTAGTTACTTTAAAAAGAAAAGAGGTTTATTTAGCTCACAGTTCCAGAGATTCAAAAGCAAGGCACCAGCACCTGTTTGGCTCTGGAAATTGGCTCCATGCAAGAGGGAGTGATCACATGGCAGGTGGAACAGCTCGGGTCTTTACAGAGCTATATTATCCTTTGCAAGGGTGCGCTTTCCACGAGGCCCTGCCTGCAGCATTGCTACACAGAGGACCAAGTTTTGAGCACAGGAAAACTTGGGGGCTTAAATCATATCTAAACCACATCACTCTCCATACTATTTTTTAAATTTGTTATATGGTTATAAATATTTTCTCCAGGTTGTGGTTTTCTTCTTTCTCTCTGTATAGACTTTTTTTTTCCCTCTGTACAGAGTTTTGACCAACAGAATTTCTTCTTTTCTTTTCCTCTTTGCTTTTATTTATTTAATTCAGGAGGGGTTGTAGCTTCAAACTTGTGATCATGATCCTCCTGCCTCAGCCTCATGTATTATATAATGGCTTCCTAGAAAATTTCCCATTTCACCTAAATTCTCTAATTTATTGTCTCAAATTGTGCTTAATAGTATGTATATATTTTTAAAGGTACTGGTGATTGAACAGAAAGCTTTCACACTGTGCTACATCCTCATCCACATTTGGGGGGGCAGGGACAGGGTCTCACTAACTTGTCTGGGCTGCACTTGAGCTTGTGATCCTCCTGCTTCAGCTTCCCAGAGAATTGGGTTAACAGGCCTGGACACCACACCTGTCTAATATTTAACATTTTCTTAATAGTTTTTTCAATCTCTGGTGCATCTAATGTTACAGTATCTCTTTCACCATTAATACTGTTTATTTGTGTTGTCTTTTCTTTTTCTTGATGGACTGTTACAGTGATTGTTCAATTTTACTAGGTTTCTCAAAGAATTATCTTTTGGTTTTCCTAAAGGTTTTCATTTTGTTTTTGTATTTTATTTCATTAATTTTTTTTGGTGCTGGGGATCGAATTCAAGGCCTTGTGCTTGCAAGGCAAGCACTCTAACCACTGAGCTAAATCCCCAACTCCTTCACTAATTTTTGTTGTTGTTGTTGTTGAGATAGGGTCTTGCTGTCTAGTTCAGGCTGGCTTTGAACTCACTCACTATGTAGTTTAGGCGGACCTGGAACTCTCCAGGATGCTCCTGCCTCAGTCTCCCAAGCACTGGGATTACAGGCGCGCACCACCATGCCTGGCTATTTCATTAATTTTTTTTCTTTTTTTATTATTTTTTAAATTTCATTAATTTATGCCCCATAAGAAAAAGAAATTTAGCCAAGAGTGATGGCACACACCTGTAATCCCAGCACTGGGGAGGCTGAGGCAGGAGGACAGGAGAATTGCCATGAGTTTGAGGCCAGCCTGAACTGCATAGCAAGACCCTATCTCAAAAAAAAAAGAAAGAAAGAAACTTAAAGTGGTCCATTTTTTCAAGATAAAATAGTTAAACTCTAAGTGAAAAATTACTGTCAGTTTCTTGGAGTATCTCTGGGCAAGTGGAACTTTGAGAGAAATTTAAAAATGAGTAAGAAAGCCTGGTAAAAGGTCGGTGTGAGTACAGCAGTCACAGTGTGGTCCAAGGTTTGCTTCTTGGAAAGTCCTAAAATATAGACTATACTACTACAAAGAAATCCAAACTCGAATTGAGAGGAGGACCAGGGAACTCACAGGCGTCGCTTGGGAAGACTGTACCTCCCAAAGTTCTCAGAAAATGAAAAAAATGGGGAAAGAGACCCGCATGTTAGGGTTCTAAACTGCTTGCTGGCAGCGTGGTATGCACCTGTCCATCAGACACCCAGGCTTGTAAGACTGGCTGCATTAAAGCGTCGCTCTTCCTGCTTCTCCTGCCTCTGGTGTCCATTTTTAGTCCATTTTTAGTCCATTTTTTGGTGGTGAGGGGTCCGGACAAGTGAGTCCATTTCTCATGGCTTGAAATTTTTATTATATCCTCCATTCTATATTGTCTGGACTTAATTCATTGTTTTTCCCCAATTTCTAAATTGTGTGTTTAGCTTATACTTATTTTAATATTTGACAGTCTTTTAAATTTTCTACTTACTTTATTTCTCCATGAATGTTTGTTGAATTTCAAGTCACAGAGCATCATTTACAAATCTTTTGACTTTCTCCCAATCATCCGCACATTCTGCACAGTTCTTGAGGACAACCTCACCACTGCACCTTCTTTTCACTTTGAAGCTGGCCTGAGACTGGGATGGGCCAGTGAGATTAAGGAGAGGTTTTTCAGCCAGGATGTTTTCCACATGAATCCTTTCTTCTTCAGCTTTTTGTTCTCATTCCTTCCTGACCTGCTCTTCAGCGTTGTCTTTTTAAATTTTTTCCAGTTCTGTCAGAAGAGCTGCAGGATCATCGTCATCACGCTCCTCTTCAAAATCTTCATCGTCCTAGTCTGTTAGGGGTCATCTGCATGAAGGTCTGACCCAAGCTCCTCTGACGCTGCCGAAAGGTCCTGTGTTCTGAGGGTAGGCGATCTCTATTTTTTCCTCTGTGGCAGCCCTCTCTTCCAACTCTCTCCCAAAGTCACGGTTATGAACCCTTCAGGAACATCCTGAATAGTTTGTCCGTATTTTATATTTGTACGAGAAGGAAGGTCTCTGCTTGAATCCTGCTTTTTAGTTTTGTTTTGTTTTGTTTTGTTTTGTTTTGTTTTGAGACAGAGTCTTGCTATGTAGTTTAAAGTAGCCTTGACTCACTATGTAGTCCAGTCTAGGTTCGAACTCACGGTGATCCTCTTGCCTCAGCCTCCTGGGTGCTGGGATTACAGGCATATGCCACCACGCCTCTGGCTGAATACTGATTTGACAGTTGCTCAAATACCTCCTTTTCCTTTTCCACCTCTTGCAGATTTAGTGCAGGTAGCACAATTGGGACTGTGAGACTACTCCCCCTCCACTCTCCTGAATCTGGGCAACACCCCAGAGCCAATCCTCCTTCTCTTGTCCAAAGAGAAGCAAAAATGAGAATAACAGAGACCCAGGAAATTTCTAAAGCTGCAGGTCAGAGCACATGCATGTTAGATACACAGTAGCTTGATTTACAGTAGCCTTTCCCCACTGGAAATTCATTAAAACTTCATACATAACGACTGCATGTCATGCGTGTGATTATAATACAGCGAATTATGGGAAAATCATGCCCCCTAGATACTCTTGAGGTGACTCAGCACTCTGTCAATCATTTTTGCCAATCATGTCCGAGAAAGATCCAATGAGACATACCCTATGTGTGGTGCCCCTCTTTTAAATCCAAAAGCCTGATTTATGTTTTTTTCCCTTATTTTCCCCACCACCCCAGCATCACTTCTTTCCCCTTTTTATTTCCGCTGGCACAAACTTGCTTGTTCTGAACACACTTTTCCTGTTAACTTCAATATATGTAGCTGCTTTTTCTTTTGCCATCAGGTGTATACAGTACTTGCAGTTCTTCCCCTATGATGAATGTTCCCCTATGTACATCTAAAATGTACCATTAAAATAAAATTAAAAACAAACAAAAAACCCTTGTAGTTCTTTGCTCGACACACACAAGAACCTGAAATTTGTCTCTTGGGAACCCATCACACATGGTATCGGGTTCAAAAGTTGGCCTGGCCGCTGTTGTTATTATTATTTTTTTTTTATGTTTGGCTTGGGTTGGAAGCAGCAGCCTCTGAAGGTCATACAAACACTATTGTGACTCATAGCTCCCAGAATCCTCTGCCTAATTTACACATTTTAAAACTTCTTTTCTAATATATGGTATAAATTTCCCTGTAAGTGCTGCTTTAGTTACATCCCACATGCAGTTGTATATAGTGCATTTGTTATTATTCTAAGTAGGTTCTAATTTCTACTCTGATTTCTTTCACCTATAAATTATTTTTGAGTTCTCCCCTTATATTTTTATTTTTTGAAGCTACATTTTGTTCACAAATTTCTAGTTAGATTGCCTTGTTTGTATGCTACCAGTTCACTGAAAATTTCAAGCCTTGTTTACAATTTAGAATGTGGTCAGTTTTGCAAAATGATTTGCCTCTGTATAGAAAATATGTATTTTCTAGTTTCCTATATATCCATTAGATGACACTTACTTTTGTGTTGTTCAAACCTTTTACAGTTATAATGTAGTTTTGTTGGCTTAATCTATCAATAATATAATACATTTTTTGCAGTTTATCTTGAACTTCCGGTATTTTTTTCTTCATAGATTTTCAGTCTTTGTTATTAGGGTTTACAGCAATGCATACAAGTTCAGAATTATCATATATGTGATTGAATCATCATTGAATAGACTTTTTGACTTAGTCTTTTTTGTCTGGTGCTAAATCAACAATAACTTTCATTTGGTTAGTATTTATCTGGTATATGTGTCTGCCATCATTTTATTGTTTCTGTCTTCCAATTTTGTAGTCTTTTCTGTTTAGGTTAGTGGATTTTATCTGTCCATTCTAATAGTCTTTGTATTTAATTCTCAGTATTCTTACATGGATACATGGGTAAAAATTCTCAGTATTTTTTACATGAATACATCAGTCAGGGTGTACCCGGAAAAACAGAATGTTTGGTATGTGAAACATTTAAAAATTTAATGCAGAATGTTGCTTACATAGGTTTTCTTGTTTTTGTTTTTGTTTTTTGGGGGGTACTGGAGATCAAACTCAGGACCTTGTGCTTGCTATGCAAGTGCTCTACCACTGAGGCAAATCCCCAACCCTTTGAGTTTTTTTGAGACAAAGTCTGGCTCTGTAATTCAGGCTGGCCTTGAACTCACTATGTAGTCCAGGCTGCCTCGAACTGGCAGCAATCTTCCTGCCTCATCCTCCCAAATGCTGGCATTACAGGTGTGCGCCACCACACCCGGCTACATAGGTTATTGAAGAGCTGAGAAGCCAATTAGGAAATGAAAGTGAAGAATCAAAGATTAACAAAATTTAGCCAGATGTGGTGGCACCCGCCTGTAATTCCAGCGCTCAAGAGACTGAGGCAGGAGGATTGCTTTGAGTTTGAGGTCAGCCTGGACTACATAGTGAGACCCTGTTCCAAAAAGAAAAGAAAAGAAAATATTAACAAAACTAGGATGCCACTTCCATTCCTAGAACAAAGATGGGGAAAAGTATTATTGATGCTCAGGGGCTTGTGTATAATAGACTTATAATAAATTGGAGCGATGAAAGAGACACTGCCCGTTCAAACCTAATCACAACCTTTCTCCAGCTTTTTTCAGTGTTTTGCTGTGTCCAAACTCAGTAGACATTGGCTGACATTAGGAGCTTCAGAAAAGCAGCCTGCAAGGTCTTTCTACTTCCTCTCCATCATGTGAGGTGAAACTTCACATAATATTGAAAGACTACAGAAAAGATACATGGGACCAGCAAACCGATATATTTGCTTCATTTTTATCATCTTATTTAGTGTTTTCTAATTATTATTTATAATTAAATGATTTGGAAGCACTAAATAAGATTGAACAGAATACTTATTTTTCTTTCTTTCTTTTTTTTGTATTGATTTTTTCTTTTAGTCTTTTTCCTCAGAATTTCAACATATATATTTATAAACTAACACAGTGTAAGGTAAATCAATGTCTAAAGCCAGGTATGGTGGCCCATGCGTGTAATTCCATCACTGGGGAGACTGAGGCAGAAGGATCACTCCAAGTTCCAGGCCAGCCTGGGGTACATAATGAGTTCAAGGATAACCTGAGAGACCCTGTCTCAATCGGAAAAAAAAAAAAAAAAGCATTTGGGGATTTAGCTCAGTGGTAGAGCACTTGTCTAGCAAGCACAAGGCCCTGAGTTTGATCCCCAGCACCCAAAGAAAAATATTTATATATTTATATAAAGTCTCCAAGGATAGTAGAAGTATCTGAATGCTTTGACTCTGCTCTTTCTTCTTTTAATATTCTATTGTATTTTTTTTAATTTTATCTTATTTTATTTTATTTTTTAAGGTTTTTTGAGGCTGAGTCTCACTCTAATTCAGGCTGGCCTTGAACTCAGTATGTAACCCAGGCTGGCTTGGAATTTTCAGTGATCCTCCTGCCTCAGCCTCCCGAGTGCTGGGATTACGGGCATGCGCCACCATGCCTGGCATTGTCCAGTATTTTATATATATTTTTTTAAACTCCACAGATTGGACAAGTTATTTTATTCTTATTATTATTTTATTTTTATTTTGGTGCTGGGGATCGAACTCAGGGCCTTGTGCTTGCTAGGCAAGCATTCTAAGCATTGAGATAAATCCCCAGCTATTCTTCCTATTTTATGTATTTTGATTTACGATGTCATTTTCTCACTATTTCTTCTTTCATATCAGGTTTCTGCTCTTTGATAACCTCCCTTCCTCCTCTGGAACATCTTTTAGAAGTTCCTGTGGTGAGGGTCTGTTAGTAGTAAATCCTCTAAATTTTGTTTTGTTTTGTTTTGGTGCTGGGGCTTGAACTTGCTAGGCAAGCACTCTAACCACTGAACTAAATCCCTAAACCCTCTAAATTGCTAATTATCTGAAAATATTTTTACTCACCCTCATCCTTAAAAGGTAATTTCACTGGATATGCAATTCTAGGTTGAGAGTTAACTCTCAATCCATGAAGTTATTACTTCATTATCTTTGTTTCCATTATTACTGTTGAGGAGATAGAGCTCAAACTGAGTGTGGTGATACACGCCTGTAATCTAGCTACCCAGGAGGCTAAAGCAGAAGGATTGTAAATTTGAAGCCAGCTTGGGCAATTTAGTGAGCTCCTATCCAAAATTTAAAAAGAAAAAGAAAAAAGAAGTCTGAGGATTTAACTCAGTGGTTAGAGTACTTGCCTTGTAAGTACAAGGTCCTGAGTTCAATCCCTAGCACCCAAGGGGAAAAAAAAAAGAAAAGGAAAAAAAAAAAAAGATTGAGAAGGAGCAATACCTAAATAGATAATGGTTGAGAAACTTATATATAGGACATAAGCTATCAATTCTCAGATTTAGAAATACCAAAGAATTCCAAGCAATATAAAAAGTAAATCCATTCTTAAATAGTAGTGAAATTACAGAAGAATAGACATAAATATTGCATCTGTTTTGGGGGAGGTGTGCTGGAGATGGAACTCAGGGTTAGGCAAGCACTCTACCACTGAGCTAAATCCTCAACCTCTAAATATTGCATCTTAAAGCAGCCAGAGAACAAAGTCAGATTTCTACTAAGTAATGGCATTTACTCCCTTAGCTAGCTCCTCAGCAGTGATAATGGAAGCCTAAGATCTTCCCAAAGGATATGTAATAACTTCATCTCTTTGAAAATTCTTTGCAAATTTACACATTCAGCATCACTTAAAGACAGAATGGTGAGAATGCAAGGTAACTGTAAGTAAAAAGAGGGAAAAGAAATACCTGGTACCCAGTCCTACCTAGTTCCATCCCCTCCTGTCCTGCCTCAGAGCTCCACTGTGAGCAAGATAGGCTGGTAAAATATAGAAAAGAAGGGGAAGGATGCTAGAAAAGGGGGTGGAGAGTCAAATGGAGCAACCACAAGAATAATCAAGCTAGGCATGGTGGTGCATATCTGTAACCCAAGGTACTGAGGAGGCTAAAGCAGGAGGATAACAAGTTTGAACAATTTAGCCAGCCTGAACAATTTAGCGAGTCCCTGATTTAAAAAAAAAAAAAGGAAGAAAGTAAAAAATAAAATTAAAAGAGCTGGAGATGTAGCTCAGCACTCCCTGGGTTCAACTGTCAGTATCAAGAAGAGGAGGAGGAGGAAGGAAGAGAAGAGAAGGGAAGAGAAGGGAAGCGAAGAGAAGGGAAGGGGAGGGAAGGGAAGGGGAGAAGAGAGGAGAAGAGAAAAATCCAATTCATCCTAAGACTAAAAATACTGAAGTAATTGAGCAGATCAGGCCACAAGCATCACAGAAGAAATCATGCAGGGTAGTAGTACATGCTTGAAATCCCAGCACTCTGAGAGTATGAGATGAGAGGATTGCAAGTTCAAGCCCAGTCTGGGCAATTTAGTGATTTAACCAGACTGTCTCAAAATAAAAAATAAAAAGGGTTGGGTTTGTAGCTCAGTGAGAATGCTTGCCTAGTGTCTTTGTTACTTTCTCATCACTGAGACACAATACCTGACACCTACAACCCTAAGGGAGAAAAGGTTTATTCTGGCTCACAGTTTGTAGAGGTTTAAATTCATAATAGGCTGACTCCAAAGTAGGCAGAGAGGCAGACGAGAAACAGCTCATGGTGTGGCAGGCAAGAAGCAGAGAGAGGGTGAAGGAAAGCAGAGATAGGGTGAAGAGTGGGGAAGAAATAAATCCTTGCAGGCCACACCCCCAGCGACCTAACTCTTCTGACCAGGCCTCACAGCCCAACATCACATTTGGCTATAAATGGACTAATTTGCTGATGAATATCACACTCCCATGATACAATTACCTCCCCAAAAGCTCCACCTATGAGGCTTTGGAGGGACGTCTAGATATAAACCATAATTCTGGGGCTGGGGATTTAGCTCAGTGGTTAGAGTGCTTGCCTAGCAAGCGCAAGGTCCCGAGTTCGATCCCCGGCACCAAAAAAAAAAAGAAAAGAAAAGAAAAAAAAAAACCATAATTCTACATAGCATGTGTGAAGCCCTGAATTTGACCTCCACTAACACACACACACACACACACACACACACACACACACACACATCACAGAAGAGATTTCAAAATTCCAAAGTCCTGAAAGGCCAGCTGCTATAAAGAGGAGCCACATCAGGGTTCTAAAGAGATAGAAGCTATTTTCCAGACATAGGATTTAAAGAGAAATACACAAAACTCCAGGATAGGATCCCCTCTTTGTAGGGGTAATTCTGGAGGAGCAGAAAAAGTCATTAGGAAGGAAAAAATACCCTTTAAGTATTGGGTAGTGGGGGAAAAAACAAAGAATTGGGTAGTGAAAAGGAAGGAAAAAAGAAAACTATACATGAACCAAATTAAATCTCAGCGAGAGAGAGATGAAGAGAGGCAAGAGGAGAGCAAGAGAGAAAAAAACTGTAATATCAGAGGATTTACATCCTCATACCACAAATGCAAACAAAGAAAAGAAAATCCTCTGAAAGACCTGGATTTTGCTTGACTGAAAGAAAAAAAAATCACAGTTGAACTAGAAATCTTGTTAAACATTCTGATATTGTAAAAGAAAATATTGTAGAGAATTATTATAGAAAATTGGGAAATAAGTTTACACACAAATCAAATGATAAAAATTATTTCCCCCCAAAATAACCAAGAAGCAGAAAAAAATTTAAATCTACATTACAAACAAAATTAACTATGTACAAGAAAGTATTTAAAGATATGAAAAACTACACTGAATCATAAATTTAAAATATAAAAGCAGATGTAGACAAAACAATCAGGCAAAGGAGCTGGGGACTTAGCACAGTGGTAGAGAGCTTGCCTTGTAAGCACAAGGCCCTGAGTTCGATTCCCCAGCACCCAAACAAATGAAAAAATCAGGCGTGATAACTCATTCTTGTAATCCCAGCTAATCTGGAATCTGAGGCAGGAGGATTCCAAGTTGGAAGCCAGACTGGCAGTTTAGTGAGACCTTACATCAAAATAAAATAAAAAGAGCTGGAGATATAGTTCAGTGTTAGAGCGCCTGTGGTAAGGGCCTGGGTTCAATCCCCAGTGTGCGTGTGGGGTACCATGGGGGGGGAGTGATGACACAACTGGAAGAAATGGAAACAAGATGATTGAACTCAGGAAAAATATAGAAGAAAGAGACAATAAACCAGGTGTGGTGGCACTTACCTCTAATCCCAGCACTCAGAAGGCTGAGGCAAGAGGACTGACAATTTAAAGCCAGCCTAGACTACATAGTGAGACCCCATCAAGAAAGGAAAATGAAAGAAGAAAGAAAGAAAGAAAAAAGGAAAGAAAGCAGGCAGAGAGAGAAAGAGAAAGAAAGAACAAGAGATGAAAGAAAGAAAGAAAGAAAGAAAGAAAGAAAGAAAGAAAGAAAGAAAGAAAGGAAGGAAGAAAGAAAGGAAGAAAGAAAGAAAGAAAGAAAGGAAGGAAGAAAAGAAATTAGCTCAGAAATAAAGAATTAATTTCAAGATGCTGAAATGAATTCAACTATTAATTTAATAATGGAGGCCAGGACATAACTCAGTGGTAGAGTACTTGCCTAGCATGTGTGAGGCCCTTGGTTCAATCCCCAGCCCCGAAAAAAAAAATGTAATAAGGACATCAAAGGCAAAAAGAAAAGAAAGAATGAAAATTACATAAGAGAAAATGCAAGAAGAGCCAAAGAAAACATAGCTAAAATGGAAGATATTCAAAGAATGAATAACATTCATATTTTCAGAATCTTTGAAAAAATAAAAACAAGAAATTCAATTGTATTTCTCTATAATATTGATGAAAAATTGGAAGTTTAAGTTTAAAAACAATACCATTAAAAGAAAATACCATTCACCATAGCACAAAAAAATGAAATATTTATGGATCAATCTGACACAAGTCATATAAGAGAGAGATTATAAAAAAGTGGTTCACATGATTATGGACCCTGAGAAGTCTCAGGATCTATAGCCAGAAATCTGGAAAGCTGGGGGCTGGGGATTTAGCTCAGTTGTTAGAGTGCTTGCCTAGTAAGGGCAAGGCCCTGAGTTCGATCCTCAGCACAAAAGAAAAAAAAAGATAAGGAAAGAAAAGAAAAGAAATCTGGAAACCTGAGAAATCCTACCTACCATGTAGTTCCAACCCAAATCCAAAACCCTCAACCAGGAGGGTCGATGATGTAAGTTTCAATTTGAAGCTGGCAGGTTCACGACCCAAGAAGATCCAATGTTTTAATTTTAACCTAAGTCTAGGAAAACCCTGATGTCCCAGCCCTGTCTTGACAGCCAGGTCAGAGGAATAGAGGAATTCTATCTTATTGAGTCTTTATTCTACTTGGGTCTTCAACTGATCATATGAGCCCTTCCCGTAGTAAAGAAGGCAATATGCTTCACTCAGGTTACTGATTCAAATGTTAATCTCATCCCGAAATACTCTCACATCCAGAATAATGTTTGACTACATATCTGGGTACTGCATAGTCTAAACAACTCAACACATAAAATTAAACATCATGCCGGGTGTGGTGGCATACACCTGTAATCTCAGACCTCAGGAGGTAGAGGCAGGAGGTTGCCACGAGTTTCAGACCAGCCTGGGCTACATACTGAATTCAAGACCAGCCTGAACTACATCGTGAGATCCTGTCTCAAAAAAGAAAAAACAAAAAAACCACACACACGCAAATTAAACATCACAACTATCAACAGTAAAAGGGGAACATACAGAATAAGAGAAAATATTTGTGGATCACCTGTGTTATAACTGCCGAAAATCTAGGGGTTGGAAATTTAGCTTAGAGGTAGAGTGCTTGCCTAGCATGTCAAGGCCCTGAGTTCAGTCCCCAGCCCCCCACCAAAAGAAAAGAGATGAAAATCTAGAACGTATGAAGAACTTGGGTGTGTGTGCTGGGAACTGAGCCTAGGGCTTTGCATAACTCCACCACTGAGCTACACCTCTAGTCCTTTTGTTTTTATTTTGAGATAGGATCTCACTAAGTTACCAGACTGGCCTTGAATTTGGGATCCTCTTGCTTCATTCTCCCAAGAAGGTGGAATTACAGGCATGTGCCACCATGTCTGAATATCAAATAACTCATGTAAGTCCAAAAAATAATAACAAACTCAGTTCAGAAATAGGCAAAGAGCCAGGCATGGTAGCACATGCCTGTAATCCCAGCACTCAGGAGGCTGAGGCAGGAGGATCGCTGTGAGTTTGAGGCCAGCCTGGGCTACAGAGTGAGTTCAAGGCCAGTCTGAACTACATAGTGAGACCCTGTCTCAAAAAAAATGGAGGTTGGGGGTTTAGCTCCATGGTAGAGTGCTTGCTTAGAAAGCCCAAACCCCTGAGTTCGATCCCCAGCACCACTTTCCAAAAAATGAAATAGGCAAAGCAAGCCAGACTTAGTGTACACACCTGAAATCTCAGCACTCTGGAGGCCCAAAGTAGGAGGACCTTGAGTTCAAGGCCAGCCCAGGCTTCATACTGAAATTCTATCTCAAAAAAAAAAAAAAAAAAAAAGACAAAAAACCCAAAAAGAAGATATACACATGAGGAATAAATGAAAGATACTCAGCATTACAAATAATTAGGGAAATGCAAATGAAAAGCAAATGAGATATCATTCCATATCCATTAGGATAATTATTATATTTGATTTTAAAGAAATGTAAAATAATAAATGTTGTGAGGATATGGAAAACCAAAACTTTGATATGCTGCTTATGAGAATGTAAAATTGCACAGCCACTATAGAAAATAGCACGAAAAGCTGGACCTGCTGTTGCACACCAGTAATCCCAGCACTCAGGAGGCAGAGGCAGGATTGCCCCGAGTTCAAGGCCAACCTGGGCTTACATAGCAAGGCCCTGTTTCAAAAAACCAAAAAAAGAAAGAAAAAAAAGAAAACAGCATGACAGCCAGGCATGGTGGTGCACACCTGTAATCCCAGCACTTGGGAGGCTGAAGCAGGAAGATTGATGCGAGTTCAAGGCCAGCCTGGATTACATAGTAAGACCCTGTCTCAAAAAAAAAAGAAAGAAAGAAAGAAAGAAAAGAAAATAGCATGGCAGTTCTTCAAAATGTTAAACATAGAGCTGGGGATGGTGGTGCACATCTGTAATCCCAGCACACAAGAGGCTGAGGCAGGAGGATTGCTGTGAGTTTGAGGCCAGTCTGCACTACAAAGCAAGACCCTATCACAGCCTCCTCCACCAAAAAAAAATTTGAACATAGAATTACCAAATGATCTAGCAATTCCTGTTCTGGGTTTATAAAAAATTGAAACCGGGAATTTGACAGATACTTGTACTCCCATGTTCCTAGCAGCTTTACTCACACAATAGCCAAAAATTGGAAGAGACCTAAGTGTCCATGAAAAGATGAATGAATAAACAAAAAGTGGTAAATGCATACAATGGAATAATATTCAACCTTAAAAGAGCAAAAATTCTGGAATTTTTTAAAATTCTTCAATTTGGATGAAGCTTGAAAATGTGCTAAGTAATATAAATCAGTCACAAAAGGACTAATACTTTATCATTCTACTTGTATGAAATTCCTAGAGTGTGAAAATTTTTAGAGATCGAAAGTAAATCCTAATTGTCAAGGGTGAGGAGAAGAAGTAAATAGAGAGTTACTGTTTTTTTTGTTTTGTTTTGCTTCGGTTGGTTGGTTGGTTTGAGACAGGGTCACTTTATATAGCCCAGACTGGCCTCAAACTTGTGATCATATGCCACCACACCTGGCTGGGAATTATTGCTTAATGGGCACAAATTTTAGTATGAAAAAAGGCCAGGTGTGGTGACGCATGCCTGTGATCCCAGCACTTGGGAGGCTGAGGCAAGGAGAATTTGCTGCGAGTTCGAAGCCAGCCTGGGGTACATAGTGAGTTCAAGGCCTGCCTGAACTATATAGTAAGCCTCTGTCTCAAAAAAAAAAAAAAAAGGAAAGATGAAAAAAGTTCTAGAAAAAAATTTTAAAAAAAGAAAAAAGTTCTAGAGAAGGATAGTGTGATGATTGTACCACTTAATACCAGTGAACTGTATATTTTAATGTGCGTGTACTTAATATCAGTGAACTGTACATCTTAAAATGGTTAAAATGGTAAATTTTATGTGACATATATTTTACCACAATAAAAAACAACAACCAAAAAAAAATCACAGGATCTTTTTTGGGAGGGCGAGGTGGGGGATCTCTTCAGCTGAGAAGGTCAAACCAGCCTGGACAACATAGGAAGACGCCATCTCAAAATTAATTAATTAATTAATAATTACAGTAAGTTTCTGACTTGCCAACATTGGAGCTGCGAACTTTCAGAGATATAAACCTCGCATTACAAACATTCCTAGACGCAAACAAATCATGGAAGTAGCTCACGTGTCTGCTGGACATTGTCTCAGTTGTGCTGCTCTGTGCTTATGTACAGGACAATAGTACACAGTAGTACAGGTTCAGTCAGAGCCCAGGATGTCCGGAAGTGAGAGTAAAAGCAGTGTGATGTGGGGGGGACTGCTAGGAAGCGCAAAGCAATATACATTGTGTGTGTTTATGTATATACATACAGACAGACATATGTGTGTGTATATATGTGTGTGTGTGTGTGCGTGTGTGTGTGTGTGTGTATATATATATATTTGGATGCTTGGCAAGTGCTCTACCACTTGAGCTAAATTGCTCTACCACTTGAGCTAAATCCCCAACCTCACACCCAACTCATGAATGTTGTAATTAATTTCTTTTTTTTTTTGTGGTGCCAGGGATTGAACTCAGGGTCTCGTGCTTGCAAGGCAAGCACTCTAACCACTGAGGTAAATCCTCAGCCCTGTTGTAATTAATTTTTAAAAAAGTCAAGGTAACTACAAAAGAATGAAATTGTGATTATGCTACAATCTAGGTGAGCCTTCATGAGATTATTCTAAATAAAATAATCTAGACACAAAAAACATTTTTTAAAATGCTGTGGTAGGAATTGAACCAGGGACTCAGACATGCTAGGGAAGTGCTGTACCACTGAGCTACATCCGCAGCTCAAAAACCAGGTATTTAGCCAGGTGTGGTGGTGAATGCCTGTAATCCTAGCATTCAGGAAGCTGAGGCAGGAGGATCACCTTGAGGTCGAGGCCAGCCTGGACTACATAGTGAGTTCAAGGCCATCCTGAATTACAGTGAGACCCTGTCTCAAAAAACCTAAAATTAGTACAGTGAAGAGACCCACAGAATGGGAAAAAAATCTCTGCCAGCTACTCCTCAGACAGAGGATTAATATCTAGAATATACAAAGAACTCAAAAAAATTAAACTACCTAAAATTAATGACCCACTCAAGAAATGAGATAGAGAAATGAACAGACACTTCACAGTGGAAGAAATAAAAATGTCCAACAAATATCTGAAAGAATGTTCAACATCTTTGGCCATTAGAGAAATGCAAATTAAAATAACTCTAAGATTCCACCTTACCCTAGAAAGAATGGCAATTTTTAGGAAATCAAACAATAACAAACGCTGGTGTGACTGTGGTGAAAAAGGAACTCTCCTACACTGTTGGTGGGAACGCAAACTAGGGCAACCATTATGGAAATCAGTATGGAGATTTCTCAAAACCTTGTAAGTATAAGTCCCATACAACCCAGCCATTCCCCTACTAGGTATCTTCCCTAAAGAGCTAAAAATATCATACTACAGCAATACCTGCACACCACTGTTTATAGCAGTGCAATTCATAATAGCTAAATTCTGGAAGCAGACTGTATACACATCAATAGAAAACTGGATAAACAAAATATGGTATCCATATATAATGGAATACTATTCAGCTATAAAGAATGACTAATTAGAGTCACTTATAGGAAAATGGATGGACCTGGAAAATACAATGTTGAGTCAAATAAATCAGATTCGCAAGCTTGAATACCATATGATATCCCTCATTTGAGAGAGGCAAAATACAAAAGAAAATGGTAAATAATGGATACAAGAAGACCAGGGGATAGATCTCACCCAATAGGCAAAGGGTTCAAGGGAACAAGAAGAGGGCAAAGGGGGAGGGGAATGAGAATTCAGAGGAATAAAGGTATCCTAAAAACAAGAACCAAATTTAAAACAGTAATACTACCAAAAAAACCCCAAAACAAAACAGTAATACTCACCCTAGGTACTACAGTCAACTTTATGTAGTTGCGACTTAATACTACATCTATGTGGTTGTCTACATTGCTCCTTGTTACAAGCAAAAAGCACAATGTATTATGGTTTGTAAATTTGTGTAATGGCCTGTAAATTTGTGTAATTTTAGATAAATTTTAATAAAAATCTATTAAAAAAAACCATCCCCAGCAACCCCCGCAAAATCCCCCAGGTATTTATATGATTCCATTTACATAAAGTACCTGAAATAGTCAAATTCATAGAGATAGTAGAATAGTTACTAGGGGCTGGGAGGGAGGAAGGAGAAGCGATTATTTAATGAATATAACATTTGGGATAATAAAAAAGTTCTAAAAATTGCCCTAAATAAATGTAGAACTATGCTATAGTGGTGATGAATATGCAACAATTGTAAGTGAATTTAATACCACTAAATTGTATGATTAAAAATGGTTAAAATTGTCAATTGTGTTATATATATTATATTACAGTAACAAATTTAAAACTAGATCATTAAAAATATAAAACTAGATCATTGCCTGTTTAATGCAAAAATAATTGGAAGGTAATAAATATTGAGTTTATAACTTGGTATTTACAAGTACCACAAAGAGAGAGGAAAAAAGGTGGGAAATTGTTGTGAGATTCATGTATTGTATGTGAACTGGTGTAATACTACTTGGAAGTAGTGATATATACAATATATATAAACAATATTTATAGTATACTATATATAAAAACTATATATAATATACCATATATATATATGACCAATATATATAGATATACAGAGAGTTATATGTGACCAAATAAATCCCCAAACAAGCTAGGCTCAATGGCACATACCCGTAATCTCAACTACTCAGGGTACTGAGGCAGGATGATTCCAAGTTCGAGTCCCACTTGGGCAATTTAGCAAGATCCTGCCTCAAAATAAAAAGGGATTCTGGCTGGGCATGGTGGCATGGGCCTGTAATCCCAGTACTTGGGAGGCTGAGTCAGGAGAGACTAGGTTGGGTTACACAGTAAATTCAAGACCAGCTGGAACTCTATAGTGAGACCCTGTCTCAGCAAAACAAAAACAAAAACAAAAAACAGTGAGGAGGGGATTCTGATATAGCTCAGTGGTAGAACACCCTTGGTTTGATCCCCACTACCAGGAAAACAACAAAAACCCCTTGTCACCAGGTCTGTTGGCACACGCCTATAATCCTAGCTACTCAGGAGGTTGAGAGAGGAGGGTGGAAATTTTGAGGCCAACCTGAACTACACAGCAAAACCCTGTCTCAAAAAGTAAAAAGGAGATGATACGGTGACACACGCCTATAATCCCAGAACTCTGGTTTTACTTTTTTTTAAAAAACAGGATCTGTTTACAAAGTGCAGGCTGACATTCAACTCACTGTGTAGGCCAGGCTGGACTCAAAGTGATGTTCTTGCCTCACCCTTCCAAATGCTAGGATTACAAGTGTGCACCACCATGCTAAATTAATCCTAGCACTCTGGGAGGCCGAGGCAGGAAGATTACAAATTCCAGCCCAGCCTAGGCAATTTTGAGATTTAGCAAGATCCTATCTCAAAAAATAAAAAGGCTAGGGATGTGGTGTGAAGGCCTTGGGTTCAATTCTCAGTACCTCAAAGGGAAAAAAAATTGCAGGGTATGTAGCTCAGTGATGGAGTTCATGTGCAAGGTCCTGGGTTCAATCCATAGTACCACACAAAAAAAATTGAATATTTACCTACCATGTAACTCAGCCAGCCCAAACCTAGGTATTTATCCAAGAGAAATGAAAACATATGTCCACATAATGCTTGTACACAAATGTCCAGAGCAGCTTTATTTGTAATAACCCAAAACTAGAAATAGCTCAAAAGTCATGCCATGGAAAATTACACAGCAACAAAAAGGAATTAATTATTCATACATTCAAGAATGTGGGTAAATTTCAAAATAATGCTAAGTGAAAGAAGTCAGAAGAAAGTAGTATGTTTCCACTTATATAAATTCTTTTTTTGTGTGGTTTTGGTAGTACTGGGGATTGCACCCAGAGTCTTTGTACTGAGCTATATCTCCAGCCCCTTTATTTTTTGAGATAGTCTTGCTAAGTCACTAAGTTACCCAGACTGGGTTTGAATTTACATTCTTCCTGCCTCTGCCTCACAGAGTGCTGTGATTAGAAGTGTGTACTATTACATCTGGCCTCACTTATACAAAATTCTTAAAAATGTAAATTAATCTATAGCAATGGAAAGCAAATTGGTGAGTCACTGGGGATTAGGATGAGTAGCAGGGAAGGACATGTGGGAAGATTATAAATAGGCATGAAGAAATTTTTGGAGATGATATTGATCATGGTGAAAGTGTTTGTGCACTTAAAAACTGTATCTAGACTTAAAAATGTATTCATTGAATGTCAGGTACCTCAAGAAAGCTGTTAAAAGCAAATACTGTTATTGTTGCTAGAGTAATACCAATACTGTACCAATATTTCTTTTCTTTTTCTTTCTTGCCTTTTTTTTTGTAAACAAGGTTTCATTATATAGTTTAGGCCAGCTTTGAACTCCCTATGTAACCCTACTGGTCTCGAATTTAAAATCCTTCTGCCTCAACCTGCCAACTGTGGGATTACAGGCATGAACCACCACACCTAGCTGATTTATTTTGTTTTATTTTATTTTTGGGTTCTGGGGATTGAATTTAGGACCTTGTGCTTGCTAGGTGAGTGTTCTACCACTGAGCTAAATCCCCAGCTCCTGACCGACTTCTTAAATGATTTGATTAATTCTGTTATGAAGAGGTTAATATCAAATCGGAGTTCATTATCCAGAGTCAGGTGAAATTGTCATTTGAATTCAAAGTTATTTCAAACACAGTTAAAGAACATGAACATAACATGAGTTCTAAAAGAAAAGAAAGATTTAAAAAACAAAACAAAACTTGCTCCAGACATGGCGGCACACGCCTGTAATTCCAGCAGTCAGGAGTCTGGGACAAGAGGATCTCTGCAAGTTCAATCAAGGCCACCCTGGGCTACATAGTGACTTCAAGGTCAGCCTGGACTCATAGCAAGACCTTGTCTCAAAAACAAAACAAAACAAAACAAAACAAAACAAAACATTGCAGTCTGTAAACTTCTAATTCATGACCTACCTCTCTGGCTCGAAGGAGCTGTGCTTGCTCAATCCTGGAGATGACTGCCTGTACTGAGAATGGGATTTCAAGTTTAGGGACCACTGGAAGGTCAAGAGCATTTCTGGACCATCTTCTTGTCATGCTGGAATTCTCAACCTCTTTTTCGGGTTCAGAGTCACGGCGTATCTCACTTCGCTTTTTGGCAAACATATTGAAATTCTGAGTGATTTTCTTTGACTTCTTTTTCACAGGACATAAGCAATGCTCATAAGTGTCTCCTGGGAAGCTGAAAGGCTGCTTCCAGAGGTTGTGTCTTACTCTGTTACCAATTGCTTGTTAACCATGGTATTCCAGTCCTGGCGATGTCATAACAGATCCGTTGTGACATTTCATTGACTCTAAAGAGTGCTTAATATTTGCAGAGAACCACACATTCTATAAGCTGTGATAGTAGAAGGGTGAAGGGGGATGAAGGGTAGAAAAGAGTAGACAACAGAAATGTTGAAAGAAATAGTGGACAGGGAGTTGGGGATTTAGCTCAAGTGGTAGAGCACTTGCCTAGCAAGCACATAGACCTTGAGTTCAATCCTCGGCACCACCCTCCCAAAACAAGATGTAGCTCTGCTTAAGTGAATTTAAAATCTAGGTGTTAGAATTAAAAATCCAGTATCAAATGTATCTCTTGATTTGGCTTTCCAGGGTTTTCTCAAATTATTTTCTTTTTTTTGTGCTGGGGACTGAACTCAGGGCCTTGAGCTTACTAGGCAAGTGCTCTACCACTGCACTAAATCCCCGACCCCTTAAATATTTTAAAGCCTGTAATGTTAAAATGTTAAGTTGTCCCTTAACTTTTCCTAGACATGTAGTAACTTGGAAGATATTTAGATGAATTTTATACTCTTTGCACTACCTATTTACTCATTTTTTTTTAAAGGAATCTGACTGAAGAAGGCTTTGAAATTTCATACTTGGTTTAAAAAAATTAAAGAAATGCTAGAAGTTGCCTTCTACTTCAGGAGTGCTTTGGGCAATTCCTTTGCTTGCAGAACAGTGAAAATATTTAGAAGGAGCAATTAAAGGACAAGATGGTTTGTTTTTTGTGCCGGGGATTGAACTCAGGGCACTCTAACCACTGAGCTAAATCCCCAGCCCCAAGACCATGTCTCAAGAAATGAAATGAAACAAAAGTACAGAAAGTAATACTGTATAACAAACAGCTATGTAGTCCTCTAAAATGAACAAATATTAACATTTTGTCACATTTGCTTCAGATAATTTGTTAGTTTTTTTCTTTCATTTAGTTTTTTTTTCCTTTTAATTTTGCATCAGATATTCCTAATAGAAATATTAGAGATAAAATTGACATCTCCCCCATCCACACTTTCTTGAGACATGGTCTCTCTATGTAGTTCAGGCTGGCACTGAACTCACTATGTAGCCCAGGTTGGCCTTGAACTTGCAGCAATCCTCCTGCCTCTGCCTCCCAAGTGCTGGGATTACAGGCGTGCACCACCACACCCGACATCCCCTTTGTTCTTCTCCCCAAATTTCTTCCTTCCCCTCTGTCTCATTCTAGAGAAACAATGACAATCATGAATTTGAAGTATCTGTGCCTGGTCTATTTTCACATAGTTTTACTGCAGTTGTATGTCTTCATAAATGATATACTATATCATACATTATAAGGTATCATTTTATGGTTTTCAAATTTTATACAAATTGTGAATGTATAATAATTCGTTTAGAAAAACTTTTAGGTTGAGTCTTTGCACATTGATTGCAATATTAGTTCTATGATGTCCTTGCAAACTTGTTAATTTTATTTTTCATAAGTTGCAAAAACAATATAACTGTTTTTGTTGTCTCTTAAAGAATATAGTAGATTAAATGTTTTCTCTTTAAGATGTCATCATCTAATTCCCTCTATGTTTCCAAGTCACTTTGTAAACCTTCTATTACAGTACTTATCTTATGGAAGTGTAACAGTTATTTATCTCTATCCCCTAGTTGGTGAACTTCTTAAAACCAGACGCTATACTTCATTTTCGTTTTTCTCACATTACTTATTCTTCATCAGTGTGTTCAGAGAAACTGAATACAACGTGGAGATCAATGATTAGTTTCAGATTCTCTCTCTCCTTCTGGAAACTTTTCTAAGCCCCAGATGCTTTGTTCTGATTGTTAGACTAATCTCACCTCCAACTCCTGCAGTCATAAACTTCCTTCTTTCCTATACACCACAAGTCTATTTACTGTATGAAGTTCATGTTTTCTTGAAAGGACTGCACAATTAAGGAGAATTATTTTTATAAATGTGAGGTCTGATTAAAATACTCATTATTATATAGCACTTCTCAACATTATGAATTCAACTATTTAAGCACTTTGTTGATACTATTAAATTACGAGGGCCTTACATATTGTACTTTTCATTTCTTTCATTAGGCATTCCACGAAGCAGGCTAACTGCTTATTGACCAAACTACCAAACTAATTTAGCACTATTGCTCTCTCTTGCAGTTGTATTTTTAAATTTTTTTGTTTTTATTTAATTTTTAAATTTTTTGCTTGTATTTTTCATGCAGCATGAAATACTTCAGCAACAGAAATGAAAGTGTTTGAAAGCAAATTTTAAAATCCTGCTAACCATTCAATGCGACCAGCGTTCATTGAGACACTATTATGCAGTTATTCTCCTAAACCAAGAATATGTAATAGAGTGCCTCCAAAGAAACTGAAAGGAAAAAAATTAAAATATAATAAGTGCCAATGAGGGACATGACGAGATCCGTGGGGAATACAGTCTTTGTTGAGAAAACTTTATACAGAGAGATGGTTGATTAACAAATGAAGGCACTTCAAATAGGGAAGATACCGTGAAGCCATGGCTTTGGAGGTGAGTAGTTAGGAGTTTGTATTTAAGAGAGTGATGTTTGTTTACATTGAGACAAAGTAATGGGAGCTTACTGGGGATCAGATGAAGGAGGGGCCTGGGATACAAATAACAGCAGTTCGATGGTGGGATGAATTTGGTATCCACATGAGAATGTGTTGTTTCGTCTGAGGAAAAGCAACGAAGACTTCATGGGGTCAGAATGGGAAGGTTTCGAAAGCAAGCGTGACAGCGGTTTGGTCAAAATCTAAGTTTCATTTTAGGAAGATAAATTAAAAAATAACGAATGGAAAAATGCCCGTTGGAAAAGATCGAACATGATTATTTCAAAAGATGAATATCTGAGTTAGGGTACTTTTTATTGTATTTCATTTGAATATGGCAGAATATCAATGAAGCAGCTATCTAGACTAAATATTATTAACATTTAAAAGGAGACTTGAAGCAGTTTTATATTAATCAGGAAACTGGAGCAAAGCGCGGGGCAAAGTTCTTTAAAGGCGTGTCTAAAACTGTCCTCCTGAAGGGCTCCCTTAATTGTAAAATGAAGATAATATTTATTGCATAGGATTGTTTGAAGATTAATTCACGCGAAATGCTTACTATAGTGACAAATACAGTAGCGCACTAACTTTACTCCTACTACAGCTTTTTTTTTCCCCCCTCTACTTTGTTTTTTTGGGGGGGGACCACGTTTTCAGAGGGGCTGGGCAAACGCTTCAGTATAATGTACACAGATTGGCTTTTACACAGCTCTACGTTAAAACCACGGAGTCAATAGGGCTGTGGTATCCACCTGTTCGGCAAATGATAAAACTCGGCAGTAAGACTTTTTACACAACCCCGTGGTTCAGAATGGTGTCTCCTTCTGAGCGTCTCCTCCCACTGCTGGCACACGATGGTACACTCCACAGTGCCGCTGGAAAAGGTAGTGCCGAAGTTGAGCGCGCCGCGGGCTCCGTTTCCTCCAGGAAGCAGTTTGTCTCCAGACCCGGAAGCAGTTGCTGTGTTGAGGGAGGCGGGACTGGGCGGGTCGGGCCGCAGCGGCTGACGGCGGGGGAGGAGCTGGGTCCACTGCCGGGTGGAGGGGCAAGGCGAGTGTCCTTATCCTAGCGATTGGGGCTCGGGCCTGTGAACCAGTTGGAGTCGCGGCGGCGGGAACGGGCCGAGCGGAGGAAAACATGTTGCTCTTTGTGGAGGTAAGTGGGCTTGGGAATCTGGTTCCGCTCTTGGGGAGAGATGGGGTGTGGAGGCGCCGGCCGGTCCCACCGCCATGTGACTTTCCAGGCCGTACACGCCGTGGAACCGGCAGATAGGCTGACACAGCACCTGGGCCATGCAGGCCTGCTGCTCCGCTCTGCGCGCCCCCAACACTTTAGGAAGCAGTGGGGGTGAAGCCCGCGGCGGGGGAAGAATGGAAGGTGGAGTAGAGAGGGCCGGTCTGTTGTAGCGTGAGGTCCGAGGAGGGGGAGAGTGTCCCATATGGACCTCCTGGAGGAGGCGGGCAGGCGGGGGTGCGGGGCGGAGTCTGCGCGAGCAAAGGGGAATCAGGAGGGCGCTTTCTGGGGTGAAGCGAGGCCTCGCGGGGCCCTGTGGGAGGAGAGGAGCAACATGTGGGACCGCGGAGGGAGTAGGTGAAATGCGGCTCGCGTGCCTTTTTGTTTGTTTGTTTAAGTGTTCTTATAAAGAAAGTGAAAAGCTGTTTTGCAACCTCCACCAGATTTTGTTGGGTCCTTGTCCGTAGGTCTCTGGAACGTTCTGTGAGAGCGAGTTACTGTGAAGGCTGGAGAAGCCAATAGGGGTTGGAGCCTTGAAAGGCACCGCTTTGACCTTTTGTAAAAGTTACTCGGGCAGCGGCTGCGTGATGCGGGTTGGTGCTGCAAACCGATTTAAACGGCTCTTTACGAGGAAAATTCCAGGAATAAGAGAAACGTAGTTCGGGGAAAGCCGTCTTTTTGTATTGTTATTTGAACAATAGACTTTACAATGTCTGCCATTGGCCTATTTTAGGTTTCAAGGCAGTGATACCTGCCTTACACAAATACCAAGTTTAATTTCTCTTATTTCTGTCCTTCTGTTGTGTGCAGTGAGCATCAGCTGACTGCCTGGCTAATGCTTTGAGTAGGTTCCAGATCGCGTTATTCGTACATTGTGAATACGTGAAACCAGCAAAGCTGCAATTTAGGGACTTGGCATTTGTTAACTATGCCCGTAAAAAGAATCTCTTCAATGAGGGGAGGAATTTAAAGGTTGTATAAAGGACCTGAGACCCGGGAACTGGGACCAGCCTGTGGCGGGTGTTTTTCGGGGCCGTGGTACAGGGGCATAAAGTAAATAAAGTAAGTTAACTTTTTTTTATATACTCTTTTTTTGGGTGGAGCAGTTTGAGACAGCGTCCTGCTATGTAGTTCAGGCTCCCTTTGAATTTACTGTGTAGCTCAGGCTGGTATCGAACTCACTGCGATACTCCTGCCCCAGCCTCTCAAATGCTAGGATTATAGGTGTGCAACACCACACCCGGCTAAACGATTTTTTAACCTTAATCTGATATACGTGGTTTATAAATGTGAGATCTTTAAATTAGATTTTAAAAAGACACTGCTACTTTAGAGTACATGTAACAGTAATAAATATGCGTTGGAATATCCTAAACAAATCATTAAAAGGTTTTAAATTACCTTATTCTGTTCGTCGCTTTTAAATTCACATTGTTGTTTTCCTTCAGAGGAATTAAGAAATCAGATTTGATTTTTTTTTTTTTTTGGTGTTGGGGATCGAACTCAGGGCCTTGTGCTTGCAAGGCAAGCACTCTAACCATTGAGCTAAATACCCAGCCCATATCAGATCTGATTTTAAAGCAAAGCTAATTTGTGTTAGGAATGTTATATCTTGCAGATAGTACAGTTTTTAAGTGCCAGACAGAAGAAAGATTGGGCAGTTCCAATTATGTCGACATGAATTCCAAAATAAATTGATTCCTTGGGCTTTATTAATATTAGAACTTTAGTAATAGGTGCATTTGTTGTTTAAGCTGGATTTTGTCCTCAAATCAACATTGCATCGTTTTACAGATGAGGAAATCGAGGTTGAAAGGTTAAGTAACTTTAATGTAAGTCAGTAGGACTGGGATTTAGATCCAGGTTATTCTGTTGTCAAATAATAGCTGGCTCCCAGTTTGGCAAACTCTACCATGTATCTCACTAAACATTTATGTAAAATCAGTATTCCATTAATCATGTCTGTTTTTTTGTTTGTTTTTGTGCTGTAGATTGAACTCAGGGCCTTGTGCTTTCGAGGCAAGCGCTCTGAACACTGAGCTAAATCCCCAGCAATCAGTCAGAAACAGCACATTTAAAAGAAAAAAAAAGAAGGATGGGAATTAAGCTCAGTGGTTAGAGTGCTTTCCTGGCAAACAGAAGGCCCTGAGTTCGATCTCCAGCATCCCCCCCCCAAAAAAGAAACAACACATTGGTCCTTGGCATTTTGTTAACTAATATTTAATTCTTTGACCTCATGCTATGAGAATTATTCTAAATGAGGGAACCAAAGCTCAGAAGTTAGATGTTTAAAGTCATTCAAGTGTAAATAATGTGGGGACTAAAGTCTGAAGTCTGGCTTTTAGGACACAAGTCTCTGGCTCCAAAACTTATTTTTTCCACTTTCCCGTAAGGCAGATTCTTCATCAATGTCCTTGGTAGAACTCAAGAAGTACTTAAATTTGGTTAAGGACAAAATTGTTTTTTTTCCCCTAGTTTCTAACTGGAATCTAGATGGAAAATATTTGAAAAATTCTTTAAATTTCAGTGGAGGCAACAGTGTCTGTGACTTTGTCGCCAATTTATATGTTATATCTCAGATTTTGCAGGTATCTTGAAATATCATTTATGTTGCTTACTGTTAAATGTTTTAAAAAAATTTGAAATGCATTATAAACTACATTTACTACCACACTAGAAAATTTTAGATATCTGCATAACTGTATGTTTATGTGATTGGTTACTTTGTAGTCTTGTAGATTCCACGTAGTATTTTATCATTTTTTTTTTTAAGAGGCAAGGTCTCGCTATATAGTTCAGGCTGGCCTCAAACTCGATGCAATCCTCCTGCCTCAGCCTCCTAAGTGCTAGGACTATAGGCGTGCACCACCATGCATGTAGTATTTTAAAACATTTTGAGAATATTATTTATAGATTAATTGACTAAAGACATCTGTGGCACAAAAGAAGTTAAGAACCATTTTACTAAACCAGGTTGCTCATGCATCATCTTTGGCAAGATTTATCTGGGATCTGTGGCTCCTCGGCAGTTGTGTTCAAAATCCTTGCTCTGCTGGGCATGGTGGTACAAGCCTGTAATCCCAGCATTTAGGAGGCTGAGGCAGGAGGATCAACTGGGAGTTTAAGGCCAGCCTGAGTGGTGGTGCATGCCTGTAATCCCAACAGTCTTGAGAGGCAGAGGCAGAGGAGGATCACAAGTTTGAGCCCACCGTGAGCTATTACCTTGATCTTGTCTCAAAATGATAAAAAAAAAAAAGCAAAGAACAGGGGAGTGTAGCTCTATTTTAGTTTGTTGAGACAGGGTCTTGCTATGTAATTCAGGCTGGCTCAGAGTTCCATCCCCATCACCCCACCCCCAAAAACCTGGATTTCTGTTTGAGTTTTTCCTTGAAAATGAATCTTACACCACTTGTTTTGATGACAGTGACTTGTGTACATGCTAGGTTGCTTTAATATTACATAATTTTTAAATGATTTTTGGGGAGGGTTGCTGGGGATCAAACTCAGGGTCTTGTGCTTGTTAGGCAAGCACTCTACCACTGATCTAAATCCCCAACCCCTTGAGTGATTTTTATTTATTTATTTTTCAGTGGTTTTTTAAAATTGTAGTAAGATATACATAAAATTTATCATCTTAGGGCTGAGGATTTAGCTCAGTGGTTAGAGTGCTTGCCTTACAAGCACAAAACCCTGAGTTTGATCCCCAGCACCAAAAGAAAAAAAATAATAATCTTAAAACTTTTTAATAGTATAGTTCAATAAGATGTGGCTAGGATATTTACCTAGATAATTCTTACTAATTTTTGGGGTGGGGTGTGATTTTTTTTTTTTTTTTTAAGACATGGTGTCCAGGCTGGCCTTGAACTCGCCCAAGATGGCCTGCTACTTACTGTTGATCCTCCTCAGTCTCCTGAGTGCTGGAATTATAGGCTTGTGCCACCCTGCTGGACAATTTTTGTTAATTTTATCTTGATTACAGATAGTGTGCCTTTTGCCGCAAGTACCATACTCAGTTGTGTTTTTTTTCTCATTAGCTTCTTACAGAGTTATTAGATGTTACTGAAAGTTAGGTTTTTTTTTTAAAAAAAGAATGATTTGGAGAAAGTACATGAGCAGATTATGAAATGTTACAAGTGAATGGGGTTTTTTTTGTTTTTGGGTTTTTTTGTGTGTGTCTGTGCTAGGGATCAAACTCACGGCCTTGTGCTTGCAAGGTAAGCACTCTAACCACTGAGCTAAATTCCCAGCCCAGAATGGGTGTTTTTTTAGCAGTTTGATTTTGGAATATTTATTGGAGCTGATGCAGAATTTAAAAAACAAGTAAAAAAGCATTGTCAAATGTTAACATGTAATAGACTCAAAACATGTAGAAAAAATATGGAAATTGGGATAAAGTGCTCAGAAATGAGCATAAAGATGTAAAGCTACTCCCATCGTGCTTCAGATTATACTACATAAAACAGTAACTAGAAATACTAATATTCAACTATTTTGGGTTTTGATCAATTTAGATTTATTTGAGCTATCTGCTAGCTAGCTCTATATTTCTTCCCAGCTAATGGAGGCAATCCTTGATATATGAACCTTTCTTTCTTTTTTTTTTTTTTTTTTTTTTTTTTTTTTGGGTGCTGGCGATCGAACTTGGGGGCTTGTGCTTGCTAGGTAAGCACTCTAACCACTGAGCTAAATACACAGTCCCTCTATGAACATTTCAAATGTATAATTTTGGTTTTCTGTTGTGGAGATTTTTTATTTATTTATTTATTTTTTGAGACAGGGTCTCACTACATAGTTCAGACTGGCCTTGAACTAACTATGTAGCCCAGGCTGGCCTTGGACTTTGAACATGTTGATCCTTTTGCCTTAGCCTCCTGAGCTGGGATCACAGGTGTACGCCACCATGCCTGGCCTTTATTTTTTAGTTTTGGAACAGTGTCTTACTAAATTGCCTAGCCTGGCCTCAAATATGTGATCCTCCTTTCTCAGCCTTCCAAGTAGCTGGGATCACAGGCTTGCAGTGTTGCACCTGGTGATACTTAGTCTTTTTTTTTTTTTTCCCATTTTCATGGTGGATACTCAACCCAGGACCTAGGTGATGCTTATGCACATTGAAGTTTGAGAAACATGACTAGCACATAATCATTCATTGATTCATTCAACAAATTTTATTGTGGGTCTGCTCTGTTCTTGTCACTCATTAGAGAGCAGTAGACAATAGACAAAGTCACTGCCATTGAGGAGTTGCAGGCAAAATAATGTCAGATTAGGGCAAATACTTTGTGATACATTGTATTACACAAATTACATGAATATTATTTTCTTCAAATTAAATTTATTTGTACCTTTTTCCCAGGCTAGAAATCATTGCAGATCTGAACTGACTTCTGCCCTGTGGTCTGTAGTTCTTTTTATTTATTTATTTTTTTTTTTTGGTCTGTATTTCTTATATTTGGCTATTTTCTGTATTCATTTTTTTTCCTCTGGGTAATTAGCTATAGGCTGAACCAAGGCTAGAGATCATTTGGCTTGGAGAGGAGATTTATAATATTCCTATATAGTATAGCTGGCTGTCTTACTGAAAGTTTCCTCTGAGAGGCAGCTGTAGTATAGTGGCTGAGAGAGGATGGCCTGTCCAGACTATCAGTGTTCACATTCTGGCTCTGTCTTTATTAGCTGTTGTGTCACATCATGCATATTACTTGGAGATTTAAAAACTGAACTTGAATGACTGATCTGCCCAGGGACAAATACATTTGATTAATTTACCATATTTGATTTCTGCTTTACAGCATTTAGAAGGGCAAGTGGCATGGGATTTCTGTTTCAGAATTGTAAATAGGTAACTAAAACAAAAGATCGCATTTGTCCAAAGAAAAGGTTTTGCCATGTTTATAGTAACTTTCCCCAATTCTTTGTTCTATTAATTACTTTTTTTTTGGTGGAGTGCTGGAGATTGAACTCATGGCCTTGCACTTGCTAGGCAATCACTCCACCACTTGAGCTAAATCCCCAACCCCTCTATTAATTATCTTATATTTGTACTTAGACTATGAAAATAACATTTTGACATGAATTTGGTGTGTCTTTTTTCCTTTTCCTCTGTTGGTAAGATTTTTGCATAGTTTTTGTTTTTTGGGGGGGCAGTGTTAGGGATTAAACGCAGGACCTTGTGCCTGGTAAGCAAGCATTGTACCACTGAGCTAAATCCCCAACCCTCAGGATTGCAAGTTTGAGTCCAGCTTGGGCAATTTACTGAGACCTTGTCTCAGAATTAAAAAAGGGGCTGCAGCTGTATCTCAGTGTGAAGGCCTTGGTCGGATTCCCAGGACTGATCTCCCCCAACCCTGCCCCCAAAAAGATTTGTTTGTTTTTTTATTTCTAAGCTAGAAATAGGAGTGGTGGCTGATCTGTTTTAGTTTAGTTTTGTTTAGTTTTAGGAATATTTGAATATTTTTGAGTATGTGTGCTTCCGTAGCATTATGTATATTGGCAGATAGTTTCATTGTGCACTTAAATAATTTGCATTGTTTAATAGGTATTTCATGCAATTGTATAGCCTCACAGGCTTACCTCTAATTTTATAGAAGGTTTTTGATGGAAGTCTTTATTATTTTAGTTGAAGATAAACTTTTCCTCCTAGATTTTACATGAAAAAGTTTTGTTTGGTTTTAGACACAGTCTTGCTGTGTAGCTCAGGCTGGCCTTGAACTCATCTCATGCTAATCCTCCTGCCTCAGCCTCCTGAGAGCTGGGATTATAGGCATGGGCTACCATGCCCCACATACATAAAAAAGATTTTGTTCTACATAAATTGATTTGTCAGAGTTACAGTTGTGTCAGTTTAAAGACTTTAGAAGAACACCAACTTTTTTGAGTGATTTTAGTTTCCAACTTTTCATTGTTTTAAATGAAATTTAAATTTTAAATTTTATAAAGCACACTCTCGTGTATAAAACACCTAGGCCAGTGGTGGCGAACCTATGGCATGCATGTTCTTTGTTTTTCTTTTAAGATAAAAGATGTTAACGTATAAGTTGTTTTTTCTAAACTAAAACCTCAGTATTCAGGTTTAATTGCAGTATTGCTACTTTGCAATAAATAAGTGGGTTTTGGGTTACAGTTTGGGCGCTCTTCTCTAAAAAATTCGAACTGGCCTAGGCTAAACTACATAATGGGTTGAAGTATGCACATTTTAGAGTTGTTAATACCATCACTGACAAACTGCTGTCAGAAATGTTAAACCAGTTTTTACTAGTGCCCAGTTTACTGGGTTTTTGTTAGCCTTAGGCATTCTAATTTTTAAAATTCACTGCATATGTTTAAAGGAGATGTCGATTTTACATTTCTTCAGTAATAAATGAGATGGAACATTTTTTCATTAGCTTTTGGGGTACACCTTTCTGCGTGTGTTTCTTTCTTTTTTTGTGAGGGGCACTAGCTACTTTAACTTTTTCAAGTTTTTTTTCCCATTCGTAGATTCCTACGAACTTGGAGAACAATGTATAGGATGGTCCTATGTACTCTGCCTGGTTTCCATCAGTAGTGCTAACTTGAATTAACTAGGATATGGCATAAAGACCAGCAAATTGACACTGATACCAGCCACAGAATTTACTCAGATTTCACCGATTTTATCTGTACAATCTGTGTTTTAAGACTCTGGGATATGGAAGGACTAGTTACTCAACAAATACAGTAACTCATTAAATTTTGTTAATTTAGTTTTGCAGTACTGAGAATTGAACCCAGAGTCTTCACGCAGCTTCTCAGCCTCTATTTTTTTTTTTTTTTTTAAATTTTTGTTTTTAGTTAGGGTCTCACTAGGTTGCCCAGGCTGAGTTTGAACTTGGGATCCTCCTGCCTCAGCCTGACTATGCTAAGGAAACTGGGACGCTGGAATTACTTACATGTGATGCACCCTGTGCCCAGCTATTTTTGTTACTTCATACAAAATTTTTATTGGTACATGTTGAGGAGTGCTTTTTGGTATTTTTGAGACAGAATTCACTATGTATTCTAGGCTAGCTTTGTACTCAATATGCAGCCCAGGATGGCCCCAACTCCATTTTGATCTTTCTTCCTCAGCCTCCTGGGTCCTGGGGTTACAGGCATGTGCCACCATGCCCAGTTCATTTGGATATCTCTAACTTTCCACATTATAAAATTAGTGTAGGTAAACATCCTGTGCTTATATGTTTCTGTATATCTCTATTTTATCTATTTTTAAGAAAATCTAACAAGTGGAATTTCTGGACTAAAGACTATATTTAAGACTTTTGATAAGTGTTGAGGAGAAAAGCTTCCTGAATTATAGGAATGAACTGATTATCTTTATACTTGTCAAAATGGTTGTAAGACTATGCTATTCAATAGATTAGAAAATTTTTATTAGTATATGTTTGCAGTATGTAGTGTTTACATTCATCTTAGGGACTGGTGGATATTCTTAACATACCAATTCATTTTATTTCCCTTTCTCTCACCTCTCCCAAAATGATATTTTTTGTAATTAGCTATTCTTGCTTATCCTTTGCACATTTTTCTTGTTTGGGAAATAAATACTTTGTTGTCCCATTATTAATTGTTTGGTTTTGTGTTTTTATATGCCCATATATGCAATGATTTTATGTGTTTGGTAACATAAATGATAAACTGCTTGTTTTCTACTTGATTTTTTTCACCAAGCAGTATGCCTTGGGATACTTTCTATATTACAGTAGTCACCTTTTATCCACAGGGACTGCAGATAGTACCAAACATTATTTTTACTATGTTTTTTCCTGTGCACACATACCTGTGATAAAATTTAATTTATAAATGAAGCATAATAAGAGATTTATAATAAAATAGGATATATATAACAGTATATTACAAAAAGTTATGTGAAGGTAGTCTCCCAGAATATCTTACTGTGCTGTACCTCTTAGCAACCTCAACATAATGTTTTGTGGTGTTTTTTTTTTTTTTGTTTTTTGTTTTTTCCTTAAAGACAACTCCCACCTTCTCTTGGGGAAGCACTTTACAGCTCCTCTTTGCCATGCCTTAATTCCCAGCATTACTACTCTTGTGCTTTGAAGCCATTATTAAGTAAAAATAAGGGTTATTTGAACACAGCAGGAGGAGGGTATCTCAAAAAGCTGATGGGTACCTCAACTTACTCTATCCCACAGGGTAGGGTATAGGTTCACTGATTTTTTGTTTTTTGAGAGAGTCTCGCCGTGTATTTCAGGCTGCCCTTGAACTCATGACAGTCCTCCTGCCTTTAGCCTCCCAAGTGCTGGGATTACAGCATGTGTCACTGAGTCGGGCAGTTTGCTGATTCTGGTTTTTTTGTTTGCTTGTTTGTTTTTTAGTTTGCTGATTCTTGTCACAGAAAAAATATTTGCAGAATGTGTCATAGAGAGGTACACATTGAGAGAATAGAGTGTGGGCCCCTTGCTGCTATCCTTTATATTAGTATGTTTGTGATACCTGAATACATGCATGGTGGCCCGTTGATACATATACATATTGTGTCCCAATCTTTTCTACTTCCCCTTCCCACCCCTCCTTCCTGTCTTTCCAAGTTCAGACCCAGTAAGAAACTCACATTATGGTCGGAATTGGGGGATTTTATGTAGTCTGGAGGTGTTTTCCCGATGGATGATCTATCTGTTAGGTTACCCATTTGGTGGTTTAGGTAGAAAGCAAACCATTTGCATGTGTTTGAAATTTAGAGATATGTATGTGTAGTAACATATCTTCCACTCTTGAGGATTGGAGTCTATGGGAAAGTGCAGGCTGATTTTACAGGTGAAAAATATGAGCCCAATTTACAGGCTTGTTGTATCTTTAAAGCCCTTAGGAATTTTTTTGGAGTGAGTTTTCTGGAAGGGAAAAAGGCATTGTAATGTTGGGTAACTTTGTGTTCTGGAGCTGCAGTTTTTCTTAAAAGTAAAATTTTAAAATCATGATTTTCCTTGTCTCCTTTCTACCTACATTTATTTCTTCTATCCTACCTCATTTCCCCCCAGGCACTTTGATCTCTTATTCTTAAGAGATGCTGATGAGCCAGAGGTCTGTGTCATGACTGCTTCAGGCTGATGGGGGAACTACTACTACACCTAGCCGAGGATCAAAAAGTCTGGTGCTGACTGATCTAAGGGAGATGTGGGAAGATCAGGTTTATTGTTTGAAGAACCATCATTCTTTGATAGTCTGGTTCAGTGATGGTGAGCCTTTTAGAGCTTTCAGTGATAACAAACAGCCAGCTGTGGCACACGTGCCAGAGATTTGCCACCACTGGTCTAGTTGCTCTGGAAAACCAGGACATCAGCAAGTCATTGAAGTTTAAGGCAGATTCTGACATTGTACTAAGTCTCTAATCCAGAAGCCTTGTTTTTCTTTTTCTTCCATTGTAATACATTAAAATAAATAAAAATAACCTTGACAGGAAAAAAAAAAGAAGAAGCCATGTTTTTAGTTGTCAGGAATATATGGTATACATAATAATGCTTTAATATTTGCACGATGAACATCAGCTTGAGTTGGAGGTTGTGAAATCTGGAAGATGTAAATTTTACAGGCATGTTAAACAAGGAAGGGACAAAAATTGAAAGTAGAATAATGGTGAGTAGTGGTCCACAAAATGGTAGAAATCAGATAAGTTTAGATAGTATTTAACATAAGCCTTCAATGTTAACCTCTGTTTGTCTTGATGTTTACTGAAGTATAATGGGTAGAGTTCATGAGCATACAGACTCCTCCCCATTTTGCCAGTAAGAAATCCAAAGTCTTTCTAATTTTAATTATGGTAATGGTCAAAGAATAAACTAAATAAGAATGTTTTTATGTGACCATTGGGCCATTAAAACTCTTATTAAAGGACTCAGAACTTGAAATCTGGCTGGTACTTTTTGCTCTTTGTCTTCAATTAACATAAACATAACAAAGCCTAAAGTAGACAACATAAAGTTTTATACCACATAAATAGTAATGTTTAGTAGCTAGAATATTTATACAGTATTGGTATTTTTATTTTATAGGCAGGTTTGTACTAAAAGACAAATCGAGGGATCCTTGAAAGTACATCAAAATAACACAATGACAATACTCTAAGATAGGTTGAAGGACAAATTGAGAGCAATGGAACCAAGAATCTGGACCTCTCATGGTTGTGAGTTGAAAGTGTGGCTGGAAACTACTAGTAACAGCTGGTGTAGTATTTGGAACCTTTTTTAGATCCAGTTTAGCACTCTGTTTTCATGTTATCATTAATTACTCTAGTTTTTGATTATACTTTTTTGCTGGATGCTTAACACTAAATTGACATTGGCCGGGCATGGTGGTGCATGCCTGTAATCCCAGCACTCAGGAGTCTGAGGCAGAACAATTACTGAGAGTTCAAGGCCAGTTTGGGCTACATAGTGAGTTCAATGCCGGCCTGAGCTACCAAGTGAGACTCTGTATCCAAAAAAAAAACACCCTAAAATCCCCAAGACTAAATCGATGTAAGACTTGTGTTAATCAAATAACACCCCTCACAAAGGTTAGGCAAGGCTCCTCAGGGGTTATTTTTGGGGCCATGTGAGGAGCATCTTGAGTCCTTTAGTTTTTCCCTCTACTGGTTGTGTCGTCTGCCAGGATAGATCAGAGTGTAGCTTGACCATATGGCTTCTCTTGGAATGTTAGCTACTTGTCCTTCTCCAGCGACTTCTGCAGAATGTACACTGGCTGGTGATTCCTGCTCTCTGAAGTCTGATTTCCCTGCTTAGGACATTGAATGACTCACTGGAGTTGCAGAGCCCTTTTAGAGGGGGCCTGTTGTTCTTAGGGTCCTAGTTAAGCTTGGACAGCAAGGGCCAAAATATTGTCTGTCCTCTTAGCTCTTTTTTTTTTTTTTTTGGTGCTGGGGATCCTGAACTCAGGGCCTTGCACCTATAAGGCAAGCACTCTAACCACTGAGCTAAATCCCCAGCCCCTCTTAGCTCTTTTATAGTTTTAGCTTTGGTCTTCAAATCTTGCTTGTTGATACCCAGAAGGCCAGTTACACCAGTCCTTTTTTTTTTGGTTCTCAGGATCAAACTCAGGGCCTTGTGCTTGGTAGGCAAGTAGTCTAACCACTGAGCTAAATCCCTAGCAGTTACACCAGTCTTGAAGTAGTAGTCAGTTTTACTTGTATTGTAATTTTTTTTTTATTTGAGGCACTTCGAAATATAAAATGAGACTGGAAGACAGTTTTTGTTAGTATTAATACTCCTATAATTAGTATTAATATTTGGGAGTCAGTGCCCTGTAGGTGATAGCTGTCATCTCAAAATATTGCTCAGATTTCTTTTTTTGTTGTTTTTTGTTTTGTTTTGCTTTGCTTTTTTGGTTTGTTTTATTTCTTCTTTTTCGGTGACAGGGTCTTGCTATGTAGTTCATGCCGACTTTGAATTCAGTATGTAGCCCAGGCTGGCCTTGAACTTGGTGCAGTCCTCCTGCCTCAGCCTCCGAAGTGCTGGAATTACAGGCATGTGCCACCTTGCCCAGCAGTACTGCTCAGATTTCTGTAGGTTAGCAGAAAATTGTTATAAAGTTTTACAAGGAAATTGTAAAACAAAACTAGTACGACCAAAACCAAACTCAGTTTCAACACTCAAACCAAGAAATATAATAAATCTAGTTTTGTCAGAAAGCTGTATCTCTTAAGATTATTCATAAATCTTTTTATAAATCTGGCTGTGAATATTTTATTTATTTATTTATTTTTATTTTTATTTTGGAGCTGGGGATTAAACTCAGGGCCTTATGCTTGCAAGGCAAGCACTCTAACCGTTGAGCTAAATCCCCAGCCCCCTGGCTGTGAATATTTTAAAGAAAAACAAAATTGGGAGACAAAAGACTTAGTAGCCATGGATAAGACATTGAAGAAAGCTTTTAGCAACTGACAAAACAGTTACTGTTTATCATATAGCATTTTAGGATAACAGTTATGACTGACAGCATTATGTCAGAACCAGTAGACTCATTATCTCTGCTGAAGGATAATGGTCATGAGACAATTATGGGCATATAAACATAAACCTGGAAAAGTATCCATTTTAGTGTGGGAGACATGAGTGTGATAAGGTGTTTACCTACACTTTTTATTTTAGAAGTTTTGTATGCTTGGGGAAGATGAATGCATCTTTTTTTTTTTTGATAAATGCATCTTAACACACAAAGAAGTGAGTAGTAATTAATACGAAACTTACATTGAAGTCTTTTGTGTATTGATTTAGCTTTTACTTTTGAGGTGTTACATAGGGTAACCGGCAAGAATCAAAGAATAACTGTAGAGTACTTACAAGTTTGGGAAACAGTGTTGGTGAGCATAAACAGACATTATCCAATATATTAAGAGCATCTCGTTTATACAGTAACAAATTCTTATTTAATTAAAGCCAGTAGGTAGATACAGGCCAGGATTTAAATGGGAGGACTATTTAAATTGCAGGATCTTTTCTCACATGAATGGTACTGAATATAAATGGAAGAAATGCCAGAAGTTTTACTGATCTTATATATTTAAGATCTAGACAAAATGTCTATTGTATAAAAGAGAGCACTTCCTGGCTACTTCGTACATACTAAATTTATGTACCTTTAGTTTTACACACTTCGGCACATTCAGACAGAGCTCAGCGACGCAGCATATTTAGTCCTCAGTTATATACACACCTAGTTTCAGATGTATATAGTGTCAAATATAATAACCTGAAATAATTTCACCAGTTATAAATTGATTATTTAAAAGACTTTACAACTAACATGTTTAAATAAGCCATAACATTTAAAAAACTTTCTAAGCAATCAGAAGTCTAATAGAAAAGAAATTATCTTGGTAAAACATAAACTAATTTTTTTTTTAGCCCAGTTTTTTTTTTTGTGGTGGGGGGTCCTGGGGCCTGAACCCAGGGCCTAGGCAAGTGCTTTACCACTGAGCTAAATCCCCAACCCCAAGCTTTTTTATACATTAACAATTTAGGAGAAATATTTAATAGACCCAAATATATTGCATGTATAAACCTGAAGAAGCCAAAAAACACTTGAACTTACATTTAGCAACTGATTATTCAGCTGTTGTATTATAAATATGCATATGTATTTTAAATCTACCTGGCTTAATAACCAATTTTATATTACTATTGAAATCAAGATGTTAGACAAATCTAGGGGTGTTTTTTTGCCAAAGAAAATCCTAAAAGCTGTTATACTTGAAACATAGGAAGCAGTGGACATGGTATCTTACCTTTTTTTTCCCCAGTGTTGGGGATTGAGCCCAGGGTCTTTGTATGGAGCTACATTTCCAGACCTTTATTGTTTATATGGAGACAGGGTCTTGCTAAGTTGCTGAAATTCCCATGCTGGGCTTGAACTTGGGATCTTCTTGCCTCAGCCTCCTAGAAGTTCTAGAATTAGAGATGTGTGCTACCATGCCAGGCATTAATTTTTTAGTAAAGGTAATATCCTGACTGGCTATCAACTTAGGTAAAATGTATGCTACCAGTTTTGAAGACATCCTCACTTTTATTTTCTATCTAACTTGTAAACCGTGTGAACAAAAGCATTGGGCTAATTACATGACTAATTTCTCTATAAACCTATTTATTTATTTAGTTATTTATTTGGTGCTGGGAATTGAACTCAGGGCATTGTGTTTGCAAGGCAAGCACTCTAACCATTGAGCTAAATCCCCAGCCCCAAGCCAATTTAAATAGAACTTTTTGGAGCATAATGTGTACCCAAGGTAGCACATAAACAAGTATATATTTAAGATGAAATATAAGTTTTATGTTACCAGATTTTGAAGTTTTATTTGCAGGTGGAGCCTAGCAGTTTTTGTACCAATGTCTGAATTTTAAAAAGATTTCTGGGGCTGGGGATTTAGCTCAGTGGTTAGAGTGCCTGCCTTATAAGCAAGCACAAGGCCCTGACTTTGATCCCCAGCACCATAAATAAATAAATAAATAAATAAATAAATAAAGATTTCCTTTAATGTCTCAAGTGAATTTTGTAACCCTTGAATATCTGTATAATCTTTTTTTTAAAGAGTCCAAACATAGTGCCAGAAAAGCCTATAAACAGATGAGAAAGAATCAAAAAGAAGAGGAGAGAAGAGATGAGCTCAAAAAGTATGCTAAAAAGAGTAGAGCAGCTGCAGGTACTTTAGCCAAGTATTACAAACACATATTAGCAGGCAGGCAAACAGGGAAAAAAGTCTGACAAATTAAATAATTACATTACTGCCTGGCATGGTGTCACATGCCTGTTATCCTAGCATGGGAGGTTGAGGCATCAGGATTGAAAGTTTGGACCCAGCCTGGGCAATTTAGCAATTTAGCAAGACCATGTAACAAAATAAAAAAAAAAAGGAAACGAAAATATGTATTAAAAGGCTGGGGATGTATCTTAGTGTGAAGGCCCTGAGTTCAATCTCCAGTACCATAAAAATAAATAAATCAGAGTGTACTTTTAGATGTATTGGCTATGCTGGATTGGCTATGCTGGATTATAATCTTTTTCTTAGTTTTAGGCCTCTAATATAGACCCAGTCAGAATTCTTTAGGAACACCAGTTAGTGGTTTTTACATGATCTTGTCTCAAAAAACAAAACAAAACAAACAAAAAAATGCCCCCCCCCCAGGGTCTTGCTACATGTAGTGCAAGCTTACCTTGAACTCCCAGCAGCCTTTTTGTCTCAGCCTCCCAAAGTGCTGGGATTACAGGTGTGTGCCACCATGCTTGGCCAGGCCCAATTTTTTTTTTTTTTTTTTTTTTTTGGTGCTGGGAATTGAATTTAGGGCCTTGTGCTTGTAAGGCAGGCACTCTAACCACTGAGCTAAATCCCCAGCCCCCAATTTTGTAAAATACATTTTAAGGGTGATGTTTTGGGGATAGACATTGAGTTATTCTTAATCTTTTACGATGTGTGTCTTTTGAGATCTCCCTTGTATACTTTTGAAGAGAGATGAAGAAAACAAGATCCTTTTAGGTCCTCCTTCTGGGTTTAGGTCAGACAATATACAAAACCCATCTCTGTTTTCCTGGAGTCGGACAATGAGACCACTCCCAACAGTTTTGGGATTTGACAGCACTGTCCAATCCCATTTCTGTCACAGCTAGAGAAATACAGGCATCCCTGTCCCTGGCATATAGCTGTATCTAGGCATTCCTGGAGTTCCCCAAAGTATGCAGACTTGTTTTCCTCTTCACAATGAGTCAGAAATATGAGGGGGAAAAGAGGACATACAAAAAGGTTGGGTTTTATTCAAAAAGTTACCCCAAGATCTGTAGATCTAGGAACCTGCTATATGTAAGTCCTCACAGAAGGTGTACTAGCCACTTTAAGTTGAAGGGACAAAATACTTGACATTTACAATTTAAAGGAGGAGGTGTTTACTTATTTATCTATCTTCCTTTTGGCTTTTTGAGACAGGGTCTTGCTGTGTAGTTCAGGCTGGCATTGAACTCATGTTGATCCTCCTGCCCCAGCCTCCTGAGTGCTGGGGTTACGGGGCATGCACCACCAAGGATTCAGTCCATTGTTGGCTGGCTCCAAGGCAGAAAGGGTGGTATGCTTGAAGGGCAAGGGCCAGGGAAGGACTGCTGTCCGGAAGCAGAGAAAGGAGGCGCTGTTGGCAAAAACACACCCTTCTAGGTCACTCCCCAGTGACCCCTCTCCACCTAGGCCCAGCTCCTACAGGCACATTCAGCTGTTGAACTCCTCAATGGATGAATCCACTGATAAGTATAGCACCCCCACGATCCAGTCACCTTTCATACACCTGAGATTTTGAGGGGTATTTTAGATTTAAACATAACATTCCACCCCTTACCCCTAAAATGCTCATGTACATCTTTTTTTTTTTTAGGTGCTGGGTATTGAACTCAGGGCCTTGTGCTTGCTAGGCGAGTGCTCTACCACTTGAGCTAAATCCCCAGGCCTTCATGTGTATCTTATTATGCAGAATGCGTTTGGTTTATCTCTTAAGTTGCCAGAGCCATAATAGTTCTAGCACTGCTGATAAGTTCAAAGTCTTTTCTGCAATTCAAGGCAAACTCTTAGCTGTGAACTCCTGTAAAAATAAAAAGAAAGTTAAGAATTTCCAACATACAATGCATAGGGTGAACAGTTCCGTTCCAGAAGGAAGGAACAGGAGGATAGAAAGGAATGGGACCAAAGCAAGATTGAAACTCAGTGGGGTAAACATTAAATCCTGTAGCTCCATGTCCAGTATCTAGGGCAGGTTGTGGTGAGATGGTAACTCCAAAGAGCTTGGGCAGCCCTGCCTCTATGGTCCTGCTGGTTGCAGCCCACATGATCTCTTCTCTTTCTGGCTTGCTCTGCTCACTGCCTGCAGCTTTCCCAGCAGAAATTCCATGTTTCTGTCCAGGTGTGGTGGCTCAGGCCTGTACTCTCAGCACCTGGGAGGCTGAGGCAGGAGGAATCACACTGCAAGTTTAAGGCCAGCTTGTATTGTATAGTGAGTTCAAGGCCATCCTGAACGACATTGCAAGAGCCTGTCTCAAGGGGGATTTAACTTAGTGATTAGAGTGCTTGCTAGGCCCTGAGTTTAATCTCCGGCAACAAAACAAAACAAAAAAACCAAGACACAAAAAATCCCCAAACAACCCTCCCACCCTAAAGTTACCATGTTTCTGGCATCTTCAACCTCTTGGGTTTCCAGTGCTTTTTAGTTTTTATTCTTAGAGCTTCATACATTCCCCTCTCAGGGCTTCCTTGTTTAACTCCCAGGCCTTCATTTGAAATGTGGGTGGGAGCCTCCATGACCTCGTAACTCTTGGATTTTGCATGCCTGAGAAACTAGCAACACCACATGGCTGGCACCCAGCGCTGTGCCTGTATCTTTGGGCATTGTGAAATGAATTTGGGGGAAATAGTAAATAATAAGATTTTAGTTTTAAACTCAGACCACTTGAAAAAGATAGGGTGTTATTTACTGTTTACTTTCTAGCTATCAGAGTGGTAAATATAGTTGCAAATATTCATTTTTTGCACATATGGCTGTATTACTACTTTTAAATAGTTCTGAGGGTCTGCTGTGTCTGGTTTGCTACTGGCTGAAATACAAAGACTCAAGTTCTGCTTTCTTAAGATCATGGCCTAAATACAAAGAACATGTACTTAAACTATTATTGGTGGTGGTGGGGTGATACATACCTGCAACCCCACTAATCTGAGAGATGGAGGCAGGAGGATCACAAGTTCAAGTCCAGCTTAGGTAACCTAGCAATTTAGCAAGACCCTGTCTCAAAATACTTTTAGAAAGGCTGGGTATGTAGCTCAGTGAAAAGGCCCTGGGTTCAATTCCAAGTAGTTTAAAAAAAAATTATTGTAAAATAGTAATAAAATAGAGTGTAACTGAGGAAGGGAAGAAGCAGTGACCCAAAAAAATGAAATTCGGTATTAAAGGTATATAGAAAGTATAAGGAGTTTTGATAAAGTACACATACTTTTAAAGATAAAACATGCTTTTCAGGATGATTACATAATTGATTACATAATTACAGAGTAACTTAATTTTTTTTTTTGGTATTACATAGTTGTCCCTCAGTTGTTGAAATTTCTCTTTAATTTAGCTTTAAGAAAAAATACTGGTTCCAGCACTCTGAGAGATTGAGTCAGGAGGATTGCAAGCTCAAGCCCAGTCTGGGCAACTTTGTGAGTTGGTGAGACCCTGTCTCAAAATAAAAAATTAAATCAGGGCTGGGGATGTAGCCCAGTACAAAGTCCCTGGGCTCAATCCCTAGTACTACAAAGGGAGGGAGGGGAAAACTACTGTTTTTTTGTTTTGGTTAGTTATTGGTTTTTTTTTTGTTTTTTGGTTTTTTTTGGTGGTGCCAGGGATCGAACTCAGGCCCTTGTGCTTACAAGGCAACCACTCTAATCACTGAGCTAAATCCCCAGCCCCTAGTTATTGTTTTTTGAGACAGGGTTATGGCATGTAGCTCTGGCTGGACTGTGTAGCCCTGTAGCCTCGGATTCAATTGCTCCTGCCTTGGCCTCCCAAGCGCTGCAATTGATTATAGGCACGCACCAGCAGGCTACCTCAGTTGTTGAACTATTTCTGGAATATGAGTCAGATATTTTAATGCTAAAGTTTGTCCCCCAGATGTTCATGTGTTGGAAGTGTTGGTCCCCAGTGTGGCGGTTTTGAGGTGGTAGGCTGTTTAAAAGGTAGGACCTGATAATCAATCATAGGGGCTTCACCCTCAGGAATGAATTCTGCTCTCTTGAAGGAATGAGTCAAGTCTCCTTTGAGTAGATAAGTTCTCGCCAGCAGGTTGCAGCAAGGCTACCCATGAGCTTGGTCCCTTGTGCAGGACAGCATTCTTTATGGTTTGCTGTTTTGACACAGCTCTTGCTAGATGCTGGCACCATGCTTTTTGGATCCTCTGGCCACCAGAATCAAAAGCCAAATAAAACTTTTTACTTTGTAAGTGCCCACCAGCGGGTATTTTCTTTAACACAAAATGAAATAACACATTTGGAAAATACCTGAAAATGTTGATTAAAATAATTTTTAAAAATTTTGAAAGCAGGGCTGGGGATTTAGCTCAGTGGTAGAGTGCTTGCCTTGTAAGCACAAGGCCCTGAGTTCGATCCCCAGCAGGAAAAAAAAGAAAAAAGGAAAGCAGACCTATAGGTTAGAGAGAAAACAACTGAAACCTTCAGACAAAATCTGAAAATACTTATCCAGAGAGATAAGAAGGTAGTGAAACTGATGCTGTCTTCTGTATCTGTTGATCTTTAATGGCCTGGAACTATAGTTTTGATTTCAATGCTTAGAGGCAGGACAAAAAATATACTGAGGGTGGTGGGAGGTTAGATTTCCCTGAGGAATGGAAACTTTTCAGTTCTTTAGCCTAGGTTCTAGGTTGCTATGAGAGAGGTCTTTTTTTTTTAATGATTGTAACCAGAAATTCTCTGGTGTTTTTTTTTTTTTTTTTTTTTTTTTTTTGGTGCTAGGGATCAAATTCAGGGCCTTGAGCTTGCTAGGCAAGTCCTCTACCACTTATGCTAAATCCCCAACCCCTAGAAATCCTCTTTGATGCCAAAGTAGGACTAAAATTCACACTGCCTGTTGTTTCCAAAAGCCCAAATTGAAAATTTAAAGTGATTCTAAATTGGTAGTCTTCCTGGGGAGGCATGTAGCAAAAGGAAAACAAATTCTCTCCTTAAGAGCTAATTTGAAGATAATCCCCCAAATTCTCACAAAGTCTAAGGAACATGGGTTCCCAATATGAAATCATAAAGCATATTGGTCAGCATGAATATGATTTAGCCAAAACAACAAATCAGAAAATCTGTTTTCAAGTTTTGGAATTACAAAGTATAAAGTTAGAATGTTTACTGTGGTTAAAAGAAGACACTGAAAAGATGATCAGGAAACAAGAAGTTGGTCAGATATATTTGAGAATTGGAACACTCCCCCTGAAAGAAACATTCAACTTTAAGAAATAAAAAAAGCATAAAAAAGGAATTTAGAGCTTGGCATGGTGATGCAGGCCTATAATTTCAGCACTCTGGAAGCCTGAGGCAGGAAGGTTGTACATTTATGATAAGCCTGGAAAATTTAGGGACTTAGTGAGATCTTTTTCAAAATTTAGAGAGGGCTGGGGGAACATCTCATTTTGAAGGCTCTAAATGCAAGTCCCTAGTACTGTTAGAAAAAGAAAAGAAAAAACTTACAGTTTATAAGAATTGATGAGCTGGAACAAGTGTATTAAGAAATTGCTCAGAATATTAAGAAATTGCTCAGATTACAGGTACATGCCTATAATCTTAGCCCCTCTCAAGGCTGAGGCAGGAGGATCGCTGTGAGTTTAAGGCCAGCCTAAACTACATAGTGAGACTCTGCCTAAAAACAAAAATAACAACAAAAAAAGAAATTGCCCGAGTACAACTAGAAACAAAGAAATGGAAAACAAGAAGGAGGTTACTACTGTACATGGAACAAATCATGAAAAGATGTGACATTGATTTTATTTGATTGAAATTCCAGAAGAAAATACTAGAGCAGCTGGTGGAAAGGCAGTATTTGTAGAGATAACAGTAGAAATTTTTACAGAATTGATGAAAGGCATCAAATTTCAGGGTCAGGTGGGGCTTAGTGAATCCCATGTGTGCATGAGCAAAAAGAATTTCATACTTTTTATTTTGGTAACGGGGATTGAACCTAAGGCTTTATGCATGCTGGCCAAGTGCTCTGCTGCCTACCTGCACCCCAAACTTGAGTTCCACCTGTGTACAAAGATTGCAGAGTGGCATAACATCATTGGCAAAAATTAAGCAACAAGAGAGAAAAAAGTAAAAATGGCTACTAGACTGATAGCTGATTTCTTATTAGCAATAAATATAAATCAGAAAGGAGTGGGATTGTCTTTAATATGCTTAATTTGGGGTATGTGGTAAAAATATAGGTATTCACTGATTCATTCATTCATTCATTCATTTATTGAGACAGGGTCTTGTTATATAGTTCAGTTCAGGCTGGCCTTGAACTCATTATGTAGCCCAGGCTGGCTTCCAACTCAGGGCAGTCCTGTCTCATCCTCCCAAGTGCTGAGATTACAGGCATGTGCCACCATACTGGGCCAATAAAGGTATTTTTAGAGAAAGTACTATTTGAGAGAATTTAGTAAAAAATTCTTAATATTTTCCTCAGGGCAAAAGGAACAAGATTCCAAAAGATTTTAGATGCAAGAAAGAATGACGATCACCTGGTGTGGTGGTGCATGCTGAGGCAGGTAGATCACTGCAAATTCAAGGCCAGTTTGGGCTACATAATGAGCTCAAGGCCAGCCTGAGCTACATAGCAAGACCCTATCTCAAAAAACAAACAAATAAACAAAAAGTAAATATTGGCATACAGAAATACTGTATTTTTTTTCCTGTGGTACTGGGGATTGGACCCAGGTTCTTTGCACCGATCTACATCCCCAGCCCACCCACCCACCCACCCTTCCTTCCTTTTATTTATTTATTTTTTAGCAGTGGCAAAGTTTATTTAAAAAGGCAAAAATGAAGATTGGGTGAGAAACTGGCTCTTCAAAGTGAGCTTGGGCTGAACAACGAGAAAGAGAGGGTAAAAACAAAAATAAAAGTATATACTGTATCTGGGATGCAGTATGGGCTATCATAGAAAGGTATGCCAGCCAGAAATAAACTTTTAATGTATTAGACACTGACATTTATACTCTGGTTTTATATATATACTGTATATCCTTCTTTTAAGTTTCATGTATGTGTATGTGTATGTATTCTGGTGGGTGTTGCCTGGTACTGAACCAACCAAGGGCCTTAAGCATACAGGACAAGTGCCCCACTTAACCACTGGGCTGTTATCCCCACCCCGAGTTTCATAATTTTTTGAATCCACTTTAAGCATTTTAATATGATGGTTTATAAGGAAAAAAATTCCGTGGCCTGGATAATTTAGGTTGTCATGCTCCCTTCTGGCTCACATCTGTGTACTTCTTGCAGTTGTAATTTGAGTTGTAATCATTGTGTGGTGAATGCTGTTTTCTAGAGTTGGGCTGCCTGGGTTTGAATTTTGACTTCATGATTAGTCTCTACAGGTGCTCTTTTTTTTTTTTCCTTCCTTTTTTCTTAGTGTTGGGAATCAAACCCGAGAGCCTTGTGCAAGCTAGGCACATTTTCTGCAAGGTTGCTGCAGCCCCATCTTTCTTTCTGTGTGTTTGTATCTCAAAATGGGTAATCCACAAAGAAGCTGTACTGATACTAACCTGTGTTGTTTGAAGGGGTAGTGTCCAGCCTACAGAACTGTCTAAGATATGCTTTTGTTGTTAACGATGGTTATGGGTTTCCCCCCTCCCATTATGTGAAAGCATGTTTCGGGTTTGATACTTAGTGATGCTAAAATGCGTATTTTAACGTCTATGAAAATTGGGATACATCCTAAAATATTTGATGTGCCATCACTTAATGAACAAACGGCACTTTTTTCTTTGTGATATGCATATCATTTCAGGTTTTATAAATGTGATATTATAATTTTGAGTAGCTATAAGTGATCTAGTGAGTGCATCACAATTTCTTTCTCATCTGACTTTGGTTTATTCCCATCTCTTGACTTATAAACAGTGCTAATATATGGGAATATGAGTTTCACCATTCTGTGTAGTCTCCAGTATAGGATGTTTGCCAAATTTATTCCACTCTGGGAATTATTTTTAGGTGCTTGCTAAGCTAAGTATAAGAGGGTACTTTTTATTTTCTTGTTGTGTTTATGTGTACTTTTTTCTTTATTTTCATTTTCCTAGTCATCTTTTTTAAATGTTAGTTTTTTGTTGCAGTTTTATAGTCTATAGTCATGTAGTGTGATTTTGGCCCCCTTTTCCAAAACTAGTTTTTACATTTAACTTTTTGGGAGGAGTTGCTGGGGATCGAACTGAGGGCCTTGGTGCTTGCTAGGCAAGCACTCTGCCACTTGAGCTAAATCCCCAATCCCCTACATTTAACTTTTAACTTCACTTTGCAGTTATTATAAGAGCTTGTTTGGAGGTTCTAGCAGGGGAGCGCAGCTGCTCGTATACCCTTGACCGAGGAAATGGTTCTCCTCTATCTGGGGTGGTCGTCCTCTTCAACCAAGCGCGCAGCTTCAGAAGGGATGCACATGGAGCAGTGAGAGAGGAAGGGGACACCCGCCTAGCCAGCCAGATCAGCCAAATCAACCCTGCAGATCAATGGGGTGACAGATGTCGCCGCCAGTTCACCCTCACATCCATTTTGCAGTTATTTTAATGGAGCATATTTTGAAAGTGAAAGTGAGACAGGAGAATTGCTTTCCATTTAAAACTAATGTGCTTTATAAAAAGATACAGAAGCTAGTTGCAGTGGCCCACATCTGTAATCCCACCTACTTGTAAGTCTGAGGCAGCAGGTATGTTAGCCTCATCTATTCAGTGAGACTGTGTCTCACAAATTAAATAAAGAGGGCTGGGAATGTTAGCTCAGTGGTAGGTGCTTGTTTAAATTAGCATGCAAGAGGCCATGGGTTTGATCCCCAGTGCTGCTGGGGGGAGAAAAAAGCAACAACAACAAAAAGACCCCAAATACTTAATAGCAAATTAAGTATCATTCATGTGGTACCAGTGGAGTGGGGAGCAGGCCATGGAGTGTTTATACTGAGCCTTAATTACTTCTCAAGCACTGATACAATTTAATTGTTAAAATAAGGAATTCTTCAATTTACAACTCAGGCTCATATGAATTAAGAAATTTTCTCAGTTCTCGAGTTCATAGTCAAGTTGTTTAGAATTCAGGTGTGATTTCTAGAGTCTCAATGATCGTGTTTAAATAATAATTGAAAAAATTATTTTGCTTCACTAAATTACCATACAGAATCCTGTAGGTTAGGGGTATTTTTGTAAGTTTATATTGTTCTTTCACTGTATCTTTATCAGTTACAGATTTTATTCATTAAAGAGTATTGTAATTTTTTTATTTATCAAGATTCAGAAGTTTGGTATCTGTTCCTGAGAGTTGTGTTTCCAGCTAGAGTCTTGCTGTTTTCTTGGGTAGGAACATATCTTGTATTCTCAGAATTAGAGAAAGAAGGAAGATTTGTATGGAAATACATAGATGTTCTTGTTGAAAGTATTTGTGAGGAGCTGGGCATAGTGGTACATGCCTATGACCCCAGCACTTGGGGAACCTGAGGCAGGAGGATCCTAAGTTTGGTTCCATCTGAACTTAATGACTTTCATAGGCCTGGAAATTCTGAAAAGTGTTAGTGATAAAATACCCCTACTATTATCAACATTGGGAGACTTGAGACTTGAGCTCATGTCCCTGAGATATGAATGAACCTGGACATAGGAGGTGGTGTTGCATCTGATCCTTTTCCCCAGATTGCCAGAGCTTTTCAGTTGATAAGAGGAAGCAATTAAAAAAAAAATAGGGCAAACAGTAGAGTTTAATTAAACAATATTGTTTCATTGGTTTATACATGTAAGTTACACTGTACCACATGGAGACTCACTCAAACTCACATTGAAAAATCTATTTATTAGAAGAGTATGGGAGAATTTCACGGGGCAATAATTATAAGAAGTTGAATCTGAATTCAGCAACTTTGTGTAGGAGTTCTGCAGTTCTGCATACCTAGTTTTACCTTGTTTGAGTATATTTAGGTGTTGGTGATACTTTAAGGGCTGAATTTGTTTCGTTTTGTTTTTAACTTATAAATGAGAATCACTTGTAAGAACCTCCTCAGGAAGGGAGGCTATAGCAACCAGTTATTTTTCATGAAAACTGAATTCCGAGTATCTTGTAAGTTATAAATTTGAGTTAATTAATTCCCTGCCATTTTGATCTACCCTCTTGTGCCTACCAGCCACGGGGGGGGGGGTCTGTGGTTGAGAAAACAGTCAAAAGTAACTTTCTGAAAAGGGATGAACTTTTCACAGTATCATTAATGTATTTCAGAAGGATTAAGTCCTGTTGTTTGGTCAGGTGAGGTGAGAGAGGGGTGTTTGTACATCCCAATCTGCTCTCTTCCTCAGTGTCTCCATCTTTTCATACTCATCTCCCTTCCTACCGGATCTCCATGCTCAATTTCTGCTTTTCACCTTTGTGTTTTTGTGATTAGGTAATACATGGGGAAGACCACTTTAAATACAAGTACTTCAAATAATTACATTGTGGGCAATGAACGTATACGCTTTTATACAAAAAAAGTGCAAATCACTTTTTTTTTGTGTGTGTGTGATTCTGGGGATTGAATTTAGGTGCACTCTGCCACTAAGCTATATTCTCAACCCTTTTTATTTTGTATTTTCAGATACGTTCTCTTTAAACTGCCTGGGCTGGTTTTGAATTTATAATCCTCCAGCCCCAGCCTCCTTAATAGCTGGGATTACAGGCATGCCCCAGCCACACCCAGCTAGATAGGTCACTGCTCTTGATTTGAGATAATGCTTCCAATGGTAGACTCATTGAGACTCAAAGTTTTTGTCATAACTACAATGGCAATAAAAATAATACACTTTGAAGCCAGGAGTGATGGTGGCACAAGCCTGTAATCCTAGCCTTTGGGAGGGTGAAGCAGGAGAATTGCATGAGTTTGGAGGCTAGTTTAGGCTACATAGTGAGTTCAAGGCCAGTCTGAACTACGTAGTGTGACCCTGTCACAAAGAAACTAAATAAATAAATAGAATATACTCTGTAAGATTGTGATATGGAACAAAAAATTTGCTCTAGATACATACATTCTAACATTTCAAAGATGTGAATAGTTTGAATAAATTTTATGAGAATTTCGAAGTAGGATGGTGTAAAACCATCCTACTTTTTTTTCCCCACTATTTTATTTTATTTTATTGAGGTAGGGTCTCGCTGTGCAGCTCAGGCTGGCCTCGAACTCAACAGGCCAGGCTGGCCTCTAACTCACAGTGATTGATACTCCTGCCTCAGCCCCCCAAGTGCTGGGATTACAGGCCTGCACCGCCTTGCCCAGCTCTATTTTATTTTTAAATATTAAAGTTATATAGGTATTTTTACTATTTAAGTAATATTTAGTATACAGGTAGTATTTATTGGAAGGAAATTTTTTAAATTTCTTCATATTTAAGTAACGGGAAAGCCCATTATCTACATCTGTCACTTTGATCTACCTACTTTTAAAATTTACAAATGGATCCTTTGATTATTTAGCAGGTAACATCTAAAGGGACTGGTTTAAATCCTAATGCCAAAGTATGGCAAGAAATTCCTCCCGGAAATCCTGATGCCACTCCTGTAACTCATGGAACTGAAAGCTCTTGGCATGAAACAGCAGCCACATCAGGGTCTCAGACTGAGGGTAAGACCTGAATATTTCATTGGAAAAATGACATTTTGATTAAATGTATGGCCAAACAGGTCTATAGAACTTTGGATACATCCTTTGATTATTTAATAACAATTATGTTTCATATGTAATTCGTATTTATACTCTACTTGAATAAATTGTCACTAATTTCAAGAAGTAGCTGGACCTTGGTTCAGCACTTAATCCATTTATAATATATTTATTTATCATTTATACTTTAGGTTTTTCTTTTTGTTTTGATGGTACTAGGGCCTGAACTCAGGGCCTCAGGCGTGCTAGGCAAGTGCTCTATCATTTAGGTACACTTGTTGTTCAGACTGGCCCTGAACTTTTGATTGCCCAGTCAGTCAGTCATCTAACGTTAGATTCTTGATAGCTGGGATTAGAAGTAGGCTTTACCACACCTGGCTATAAACTAGTTTTGATCTACTATCATTGGCTCCGCAATTTAGTTATTATTTCACCTTGGGCAGATGACTTTTATACTACTTACTTCTTCCATCTGCAAAACAGAAATAAGTGCCTATAGCATAGGATTTTCTGAAAATTAAGTGAATCAAGTATGTGGAGCAAGTGATATATAAGTTTTAGTTAATCTGTAGTGGCCAAAATTTAACCTCCCTTGGGTAAGTTTAAGTAAGTTTAACTTTTTTTTTTTTTTGAGACAATGTCTCACTGTGTAGCTCAGGCTGGCCTTGAATTCTCTGTGTAGCCCAGGGTGGCCCTAAATTCATGGCAATCCTCTTGCTTCAGCCTCCCAAATTCTGGGATTACAGGTGTGTGCTGCTTTAGCCACACCCTACTTAAGTAAATTTAATTTTTGTTGAGGGTGGGGTGCTAGGGATCAAACTCAGGGCCTTGGGCTAAGCACTCTGCCCTTGAGCTAAATCCCTGACCCCCAAGTTTAACTCTTAAAACCCTGTAGAGTTGGACATGGTGTCACACGGGTCTAATTCCACCTA